>JAJAGP010002829.1:0-96527 GCA_025084515.1 Ancistrus triradiatus
ATGTTAAATATGTGCAGTGGCTCAAATTTTGGGAAACACTGAATCAACCTAACGCATGTCTTTGGACTGTGGGAGGAAACCAGAGCACCCAGAGTAAACCCACTCAGACACCAGGAGGACATGCAAACTCCACACAGATGGAGTCCGAGGTCAGGATCAAACCAGGGATACTGGAGCTGTGAGGTGACCATGCCATCTGCTGAGCCAACCCCCAAGTTACATAATTAATAAGTTTACAGTATTAATTTAAATGCGCAGAAGCTAAATATAAACATATTTAAAGGCAGTATAATAAACAAAATAAAATGCTCCGGCTGTACTCGAGCTGTTTTTCGTCATCAGTTCGAGCCCTCACAACGTTATAGGACAAAAATTGCCCCTTAAACATGTGCCAAACAAACTTTCCCGCTGAAGAAAAGATCCTACAGTGACTGTGTACTGGACTAAATAATACCGATACGCATATTCTCTACGTTATTTTATTCAATATTTTATTTATTTTCACTATTGCCTCATATGCCATTTTATGATAGTCTTCAGAATATTACATTTACTCTAAAATATTAGTCTACACATTATTTTATTGTAATTATTAAGTTTAAATATGTTCTCTCTGTTGATATTTATTTAGCTTATGTTTATTTAAAGAATGGGTCCCTTTTTGAGTCTTGTTCCTCCAAAGGTTTCTTCCTTATAACGTTTACGGAGTTTTTCCCTTGCCACTGTCGCCCTAGGCTTGCTCAGTTTAGGATTGGGTTACATAATAGAAGATAACAGAAAATTGTACAGCTGCTTTGAGTCAATGCTCCATTGTAAAAAGCGCTACAGACTTTTAAGTGATCAGAGTCTGTACATTATTCCAATTTAAAGGCTAATTTATTTATATAGGGCTTTTTACAAGACCCATTTTCTAACAGTGCGGATCAGAGACATCAAGGTTTAAATAAATGAACCAGCTGATGGGAACCTACCGATGAGAGCTCAGCCTGCTGTTTCTGAGCTTCTGATTGGGCCGCATCCAGCTGGCTCTGAGTGGCTGACAGTAACGTCATCAGCTGAGAGAAGCAGATCATCATCATTCAGCGCAAACATGTCAGAAATGGTAAATGAAATGAAGCCAAACACTTGAGCTCAGGGTTGCTGCATTGTTACCTGCTCAACCTCGTGAGCACAGCTCTGGCTGAAGTTGATGGACTCCAGCTGTTTCTCCAGCTGTGCCTCCAGCAGCATCACCTGCCCTTTGAGCTAAAAAGGAAAGTGTCTTAGTGCTCGCTTCTTTATTTTTACACTGAAGGAAGTGCATTTCATAATCGCAGTTCCTCCACCCCGCCCCAATTCCTCAACTGAGCTGTACCTGTTCTGTGCTCTGATTGTCTGTCCTCAGTGTCTCCACCGTGTCCTCCAACTGCTTCACCTGAGCCAGAGCCTGGAGAACAAACACACCCGGGAGAATTTAGACACACCCTCAACACAATGCTTGGTATTTAATGCTTGGTGTCCGGTAAATCCGTTTACCTCCTGTAGCTGTTCCTCAGCCTGAGAGACCTTAGACCTCCACATGGCTTCCCCATCCTGCACGCTGTGCTGCAGATCCGTCAGCATGCTCTCCTACAAACCAACACCCAAGCGTGTGTCAATAACAAGGAGCGAGTTAAGGAAATGACTAACCGAGCGTGTGGTTGTGTCATACCGTTTCACTGAGAGTAGCTCTGTACTGCTCACACTGGGCCTGCAGTGCTGTCTGACTCTCCTCGGCTAGCTTCAACTTCTGCAGCACGTCCTAGACCAGCAACACTCACACTCAGCATCTGGACAGGCTACAGACTGTACCAAGAGGCGTGGTTCTTACCGTCAGTGCTACGTTTTGTTCCTCAGACGTCTCACGCTGGCTGTGTGTGAAAGTCTCCTGTGCTTTGAGTGAGAACGCCTCCAGCCAGTTACTCTACACACAGTAACATTCAGAAATTCATTATTCCATTGTTAACCATGATATATATACAAATAAACTGAACCAGGACATTTCATTCCAAAAGCACGTGTTACTCTAGAGAGCCTCCACTATATAGGGTGGTCTTGGAACATAGCATAATGGTATTCTCCCGCACTCGGATTAGGAAGTCGCCAGCTTGTGGCGTAGGCACTCGTGGGAAATGTAGTGAGAAAACAGCTGTTTTGTTTTCCCCTTCCAGTACTTTATTAAATAAATTACCTGAGATATTAAATATTTTCATGTTAATGACTTTGACCAACTTAACGCAAGTGTTTTAGCATGTTTAAGGTACATTACGCGTCACGCTACTCCGACACTCTGTGTTATGTGACGTAGGGAGTCAAGTGACTGTGCTATGATATATAGCGTTTCCCAACCAGTGTGCCAATCAGAAATCATCAGGTGTGCCGTGGAAGATTATCCAATTTCACCTGACTCGTACTCTAAGCGAGCGGCATGTAGTGACAGGCAGAACATTTACATTCTCTTCCACTAGAGGGCAGTAAGATATCCGCTTTGTGTTCCACTAAACAGGCCCAGGTTTCACACTGACTAGGTAAACTGAGTAAATTGAGATTAGATTTTCATTCTATTTCAATAAATATACTTTTTGTGACATTTTTGTTTGGTGGTGTGCCTTGTGATTTTGACTGTGAAATACGTGCCGTGGCTCAAAAAGGTTGGGAAACACTGATATACAGTATGTATTAAACTCATGATGTATTTGTTGGAATGTATCCCCATTGTAAATCAGGGACTAAGTGTATTGCTCGAGCAACGTAAACCCAGAGCTTTCCCATTATCTGATTACCCAAGTGCATGTGAACTTGTTGATCAGATTACCGACAAAATCTGATTTTCTTTCTATGAAGTGCAAGTAAACGCACTCAGTGGAGCAGCAGTTAAATACGTTAGCCCACTACCATAGAAACTCTGGTTTGTGTCTCAGCAGTGCCTCTGGCCTGCCTGTTCACTCCACAGGATGCAGACCTGCCAACCTTGGAAAACTTTGAGTAGCAACTTACTGCAGCAGTACAGCGTGGCGTGGTGCGAGGTCAGGTACATTTGCTGATCAGTATTGATTGAGTTCACATGCTCACTCATCACTCAACTTATTACTAAGCACATAGTACCCACTCACCACCATATCTAGTTGCCGTCACCCTCCACAGATGCAAGACCTGCCAACCTTGGAAAAACTTTGAGTAGCAACTTACGTGTCAGCAGTACAGCGTGGGCGTGGTGCGAGGTCAGGTACATTTTGCTGATCCAGTATTGATTGAGTTCACATGCTCACTCACATCACTCAACTTATTACTAAGCACATAGTACCCACTCACCACCATATCTAGTTATTCAACATACAAGTAGACAATAAAGAAAACAAGAACTGGTATGACCATGGTATGCATCTCTGTTTTAGCTCTCCATCAAGTAGATCAAATATTGCTCTTCCCGTAGACTCTCTTGACTCACAGATCTTAAGTAGCATAGCAACGACTCTCCCAACACTGGCATCAAAAATCCTACCTACAATTGGGTACATCTTTATGTCATCCATGTCTGTGCTGCCAGTAAAAGAGATCAGGTAAAATATATTTTTTGCCAGATTCTCTTGCTCTTCACTACACTTTGAAAGTGAATATTTCAGAATACTTATATACTATAAATACATTTTTGTTTCAATATAAATATTTAATGAATGTTACACAAACCCATAACCACACTAATTTATTTAATGAAAATAAATTATACTCTGGCTATCCTATAATATAGCCTTTATGTTGTATTCATATTCACAGAAATAGGCTATTTTGCAGTATAAAACAACATGGTCTATGTATTGTGTTGGAAAGCACTGTCATTTATGAAAAGCAGTAGTGGCTTAAATAGGCACACAATGGCCTAATTTGGGAAAAAGAATGGCCTATATATATAAATGAAAGCATTTCTATGTTAGTAATATTATTACCTGTAGCTCCTTGATGACTAACGTCAAAATCATATCTGCACACTGTGCAAAACGCATGATTAGGCAGTTTAGATGGACGGAGGCAAGGCCATTGACCTTGATACTTCGTCAGGAACTTCTGAGGGGCATAGACTCGCTTCTTTTTAGATTTGCTTCCCCCTCTCTCTCTGTCAGTATCCTCATCTGACATCATGTATATTATTAACTGCAAGGCACACACCAAACACAAGCTTATAAGAATCTCACATGCATGTGTAGTTTGGAAGGTCTTAACGCACAGTCGCCTATCGGTTGACTGGATGGCAACGTTAGTAGGCTACCATATTTTTTCACTTTAGGCTATGCAATATTGTTTTGATATAGGTCTGGGTCAAATATCAAAACAAGCTGGAACAAATATTTCCTTCAGATAAGGCGGAACATTGGGGTTGAGCTATCACGTTATGACGGTTGTCCTTGCTTTATTTATGGCAGCATAAATAAAGCAAGCGTAAATGTGAAACTCTTAAGCGCAGAAAGAAGTTCTGAGTGCATCATCATGTCGTGCTCAAATCGCCTTTTTTCCCCCATTCTCGATTCGATTGTTGTCTTCAGGCGCCATGTGAATTGACTTCAACTGCTTTCTGTTGATGGCTACTGGTGTTGTGGCTGACCACACAGTACGGAAACACCATTTAAAATTTGAAAAGGACTGTTGTTTTTTCTGAGAAATATTATATATGAAAACCATTTTACACAGTCATTGTTAAGCTATTTAAATATATTATTGTTTTTTAATGTAATAATGCAAGTAAACTAGTTCATCTATGAAAATATTGTTCGTACTTATATGTGTTTAAAGGGCTTTCTACAACCAAAACCCTTTAAAACAATGGTAAAGTCTATCAAAACTGTTAAAAAACATGTTAGTCTGTTTCTCTGCGCTTAAGCAGCGTCACCCAGTAGCGAGCGGCGCAATACCGTAATATCGCGTATATAGGCGCATTCGGATTTAAAAAAGTGCGGATGGCTTTGACTGTGAATCTCTGAAGCGCGGATAGCTTGACCGCGGTACGGAAAGTAGTTCTCCAGAAGACGAACGTCTCATTTATCTAAATTATAAGAATAATTTAAATAGTCAAGCTTAACGTTTTTCATGAGCATGCATTCACCGATTTTTGTTGCCACACTTACCTGTTCCGCCGTCAACTTAAAACTGCGGTTAAGCCAGCCGCCTATCACCAAAAACGCAGTTAAAAACTAGCTGCACGTGGAAATGTGTGTTCGTGGCTACTATACACTTGTCTGTAAGAGTCGACTCCCGGCTCTCCGCTCGTAGCCTAATTGAATAGTTTAAAACTAGCGTTATGATTGGTCGAAGTCTTCTTTTTTCCAACAGGTTGCTGCCCAATGCGAATACGCACCCATAGACGAGTTGCCTAGTGCGCGAATTCACAGACAGTTGCCGTCAATGGCTTTTCGCGTATTTTAAAGCAACAAATCGTAGCAGCGTAGTTCGATGTCTAAATGCGTATCTGCTACGCAAAATGCGTAAAGGTTGGCAGGTCTGCAGGATGCCTCTAAGGAAAGGAGGATAGCTTGGATCATCTACCCACTGCTGACCAGAACAAGCAGGATAAAATATGATCCAATAATTTAAAGAAATACCACCACAGACAAACTGACTCTTGCAGAACAGAAATTTTATGGGCTGACTTATTGGAAAAGTGGCATCCTATGATCACAGCACACAGAAAAGCCCCTGATAAACTATTTGTAACAGCTGTACCTGAGAAGGGGTTGGACAGGATTACGTACAGAGATGGGTAGAAATGTGCTACATTTACTCAATTTTAAGTATTTCTTAAAATCATTTTCATTACTTTGTAGTTGAGTAAATACAAGAAAACAGTCACATTTTACTGCAGTACTTATGTATATTTTGCACAATATATTTTATTACTCATACTCAAGTAATGTCTTGAATGAGTACTGTTAATCTCAAAATATACTTAAAATAACTGGTACTTTAATTTGAGTAAACCTTTTACCTCCTCTACACACCTCTGTCTTTTTTAATACCTTGCTCACCTGTTCTGTTTCTATGGAGATATGTGGGAAGAGCTTTTGGAGGGTGTTCTTGGTCTGTATCTGCAGAGTGTCGAGCTTCTGTTGGATCTCATTCTGTGAAAACATAATTGAAGCAGAATTGATTTAAAAGAGATCAATTAAAAGAGGGGGTTTTGATCATTAATACATGTATAGAATTAGAAGCCATTAAAATCAACGTCCATTCGCTTTAACATCCGAGGGCGTAAGAATTATAATAGGAAATCAAAATCTGTCTTATATACATCTAATTCACGTCTGAATGACAGAAAGTATGAGAACTCTTGTGACACCTGCTGACAGAAAAGTGAATCACAGCAGAAAACAACTTGGTAATCTAAGCTTTGTTTTGTCGGTGTCAGTATGTGTGTGTGTGTGTGTGTGTGTGTGTGTGTTCAGACCTGAGTGTTCATTGCACTGTTCAGTCTCTCTTCGCCAAATCGCTCAGCTTCAACCAAAGCCTCAGCTACAACACTACTCTTCGCCTGCAGTTCCTATACACACAGACATTACAGGTCTAAAACCATCGTGGAAAACCAGATTTATAGAGAAATCTAGACAATTTGAAAGGAATCAAACTATCAAGCACCACTGCAACATACACAGCGCTATCAGCTTATATGGAGCAGTACTGTACATGATTTTGGACGCTTCCTTATATGGCTTTACTCATTACTGTGTGACGGCAGATTCTGTTGTAGGTAACAAGACAGAAGGCATACGAGAATACAGCTTGCACATGATGTTTCTTCTGTGTTTTCTTTTTTGTTTGTTTACTGAGTAAAGTAATAAATGTGTTCAGCCGAAGCTTATACTGTCTACTCATGTGGCTGCATAGTGCTTTCTTTAGTGTCAAATACACGCAAGCTAAAATGCAAGATCAAGCAAAACCCATTGGAAAAAGATTGATCGGAAAGAAATTAAGTCTACAGAAGATAATGAGCACAAGGACACTTCTGGGAAAATCAACATGTACGTCACACGTACTTAAGCTGCTGGTGACCAGACCTCCAAATCACTGAATGCGTATTTCACTTAGTAGTTAGATTTAGTAGTTAGATAGAGACAAATTTCTAAGAATAAACTTGAAGAATGTTTAGAAGTAGCATGGAAATGACTGCTAATTACACAAGTTATTTATCAAATTATCTAAAATATTTATCTTCAAATACAACAGATCTTTCTAGAGAATCCAACAAATTCTTTCCAGAATATAAACATAAAAAATACAGTGTAAGAATGTAACACCTTTATTATATTTAAGGATATCGTGTTTCCTGGAAACTGAACCAAACCAAAAAACAATGCAAAACCAATGTTGTTCCACTCATTGATAATGTCTTCACACAGTTGACAAGTAGCTGAAAAATGATAGTTTGTGAGACCAAATATCCTACATAGGGTTCAAATCTGATCTCAGACCAGACCAAAGCATGAAAGCCAGATTGTGACTGTGGCAAATTACCAACTAACATCTCATTTTTTAAGGGAAAACAAGACAGAAGATATGATGGGAGACTGAGCACACCAACATGATAGTTTTATATCAAATATTTTAACATTTTTATGATTCAGTTTACTGCAGCAATAAGCAGAGATGAGTAAACAATGGCACAGGTCCCGGGAGTGTATTTTCTTAGTTTGTGGCAATTATTTTGACCAATGACTTATTAGGACTGTGGAAGCCTAGCGGTTAAGGTACTGAATTATGGACCAGAAGGTCCTGGGTTCAAATCTCACCTCTGCCAAGCTGCCACTGTTGGGTCCTTGAGCAAGGCCCTTAATCCACAATTGCTTGGATTGAAAGACTGTACCAATTGTAAGTCACTCTGGATAAGGGCGTCTGCTAAATGCTGTAAATGTAAATGTATTAGGACCACTAAAATCTTAATACTGTGCAATTTTGGTCCTGCCCCATTCTTTACCCAGGTGTGTATGTTCTAAAAGACTGGTGCCATCTAAGTGTATCAGTTTTATTTACCATTGCATCAATATCAGTGGCTCTATTCACGACAGACACAAGGCTATACCAATACACGAGTCATGGGCCAAATTAGAGTGACCAGTTAACCTAATACATGTCTTTGAAATGTGGGAGGAAACCGGAGCAAACTCCACACATACTCCATGCAAGCTAACCTTGCTTTCGGTCTTCATCTGCTCCAGCTGCTCTCTCAGTTGCTGCAGCTCTTCTTCTAGAGTAATCAGACGAGCATCTTTCTCCAAGCTGGAAAATAAAAATCGGGTTTAAAAAAAAAAAAAACACAACTCCTACACTGAATAAATAAAGGTCATATCTGTGAGATTCTTACTTTTCAAATGGCTGCTCTGCTTCTGCAATCTCAGCCTGTCAAAACAGAAGAACAAAGAGCTGAACAGCCAGGCATTACTTATTCTGGCTCTAGAACATGAATGGCTCCTAAAAAGATTTTAGGGTGAGGACATTACGCTGAATAAGTGTGGAATTATTGAAATCAGCTCTTACTGCCGTCTTCTGCCGATCCACCTCTTCTCGCAGACTCTTCAGCTCTTCCTCCAGCGCTGACACCTTATTCTGTCGCTCCTCGAGACTGCCCTGCAGCTGCTGTTCTGAGCTCTCCTTCTGTGAAAACGCAAAACTGACACTAACCAAAGCTCATATGAACATAATGCACATACTGTATGTACGACTTACTAAATGCTAAGAGCAGACATTAAAATGCTAGACAAAGGCCAGAATACGTAACAATATATTTACACTAAAAATGATAAAAGTCCCTGAGTAGACTAGCTGCGATCATCCACAGGATAAAACAAGAAAAATAAAAACTACACACAACGTTATGGTGATAAGCAAGTTGAAAAATGTTTTTAAACTATTTTTCAACAATACATGGCCATTATGCGTGTTTAGACAAGAATGGGGATTGTCCGAACAAGTTTGGGCGTTTTCTCCAAGCAGAGAGATCTAAGGAGTGTCCCTTAAGGTGACTTATTTCTGGAAACAAGCATGAAAGATATGCTAATGAACACAAAATGGGACATTACAATCCAATACCTCGTTCATTCTTGCTTTCATCCTCTCCAGTTCTTGCTGTAACGATACCACCAAATCCTCCTTCTCCTTCACACTGAGAGAAAGTCAATGGATTGTAAACATCTTGTGGTTGCAACAGGTTAATTTAGAAACGCCAACATGCACATCATGCCTTATAAATAAGAATTAAGGAACACGATCATGCAATGATATAATGGCAGAGAATTACATAACAGTGCTATCTGTTATGTATGAGCTGGATTATTAAACCAATCCAACACAATACAAAAATGTCACAAATGCGCATCGAGGAGATGCATGACGTCACGTGTTCTATTTATTACATGTTCCTACGTTAAGACATTCCAGATTAATTCTAATACGCAATCATCTGAAAAAGAGCAGTTCTACCGGTTGTTTTCCTTCCACACCCGCTAAACTGGACAGAAGACTAATAACCAACCTGACTGGTTAAAGCAGGTTAATGACGCTAATAATTAACGAAAGCTTATAGGTCAAGTCAAATTTATTTCTATACTGCATTTCACAATGGAGCATTGTCTCAAAGCATTACCGTATTTTTCGGACCATAAGGCGCACTTAAAATCCTTTAACTTTCTCAAAAATCGACAGTGCGCCTTAAAATGCGGTGCGCCTAATGTATGAATTAATTCTGGTTGAGCCTTCTGACCTAGAACCGATTGTAGATGGTACACGGCGCTCATAAATCTGTCAAAATGTTTTAGCACAGCCTTGGTAAGTTACGTAGCTTACGGCAACCGTAGTGCGCAGCATCGCGGAGTAATACGGTCTGTGCTTCAGCATTAGAGTACGTGCATTCATTCATTTTCGAAGCGGATTTCAAACCCAACGCTATCGGTCACGCAGTACAAGACATGGACATAGAGCAGCTGTGAGAGAATTCAACATTAACGAATCAATGGTACGGAAGTGGAGGAAGCAAGAAGACGCCCTGCGCCAGGTAAAGACCAAACTGAGCTTCCGACGGAACTTAAGAGTTTTGTTTTCATTTCATGCGTCTTATAACCCAGTTGGCACTTTATAGCCCGAAAAATATGGTATCTTCTAATATCTAGGGCCGTTCCCAAAATTGAAGCATGCTTAGGGTGACAGTGGCAAGGAAAAACTCCCCTAAAAGAATAAACTTTGGGAGAAACCAAGACTCAAAAAGGGACGCATCCTCCTTGGGTGGCTTAGATTGATAAATGTAAGTATTTTATCTAGTCCCAATAAGTCCATAGTAACTCGCTCAAAAAACCAACTAAGTCCCGTATTTTTTCGAGCTATAAAGCGCACCGGGTTATAAGGCGCAATATCAATGATCCGATCGGCTGCTAACGGGTATATTTTCATACATAAAGCGCACCGGGTTTATAAGGCGCATTAATTAAATGAAACAAAAACTCTTAAGTTCTGTCAGAGCTCAGTTTGGTCTTTACCTGGCGCAGGGCGTCTTCTTGCTTCCTCCACTTCCGTACCATTGATTCGTTAATGTAGAATTCTCTCACAGCTGCTCTATGTCCATGTTGTACTGCGTGACTGATAGCGCTGAGTTTGAAATCCGCTTCGAAAATAAATGAATGAATGCACGTACCCTAATGCTGAAGCACATACCGTATTACTCCGCGATGCTGCGCACTAATGTGTCCATAAGCTTCGTAACTTACCAAGGCCATGCTAAAACATTTTGACAGATTTATGAGCGCCGTGTACCATCTACAATCGGTTCTAGGTCAGAAGGCTCAACCAGAATTAATTCATACATTAGGCGCACCGCATTTTAAGGCGCACTGTCGATTTTTGAGAAAGTTAAAGGATTTTAAGTGCGCCTTATGGTCCGAAAAATACGGTAATTACTAACAGATATCTAGGTAACATTGTGCTAACTACTAACATTCATTTCGGTTTTAAAATGAATTGGTTTATTCAAAGCACGAACACCCTAATGAAGAGTCTTAATCTAACTGTTGTGCATCTGTTAGGGGTTGTTACAGTGGATGCATAGGAAGCATTCACTACATGCTTAACAGCCATAAAGTCATTGTTTTCTACCTGTTCTTCAGCTGCTCCACTTCCTCAGAGTTCTCCTGCTGCACACAAACATGAGAGCTCAGATGTTTGTTTCTCACCAGCAGTTTGTCGTTGAGTATAATCACCAATACTTCTTCCTGATTACCTGTGGCATCCCAGACTGCACCGGGGCCTGTGTTTGCACAACTATTTGATCCTCCGCCCCCTGAGCGAGCTGAGCCTTCAGAGCCTCCACTTCGGCACATCTGTCCTTAAGCTCACCAGCCATACTACCCACATGCTCCTGCAGCTCTACACACACCAAAAAAACAAAACAAATAAATATCTTCATAGCACCTTATTTTCTGATGTTGTAGCCCATCTGCTTCAATGTTCGACATGTGTGTTCAGAGAATAAGAATTTTTCATCATTAATTAGGTGCCACACAGAAAAACAACCATTGCATAAGGTTCATTAGTATTTAGTGTCATAAAGCCAATTGCTATTACAGCATCCTGTTTTACCTGATCAGTGCGGCAGGGAATTGTCTTGGAGCCCAAGTCCCTTAAACCCCTTAAAAAAAAGAGAAAATAACGAAGCTTACTGACCATTTGCCTTTTGGGCCTCCTGTTGAACTTGCTTCAGTTGGGCCTGCAAGGCAGTGCTGTTGCTCTCTGCTTGATTCAGCTCTGCCTGGACCTTATCCAGTCTCTTCTGCAAAGACTGCTCGGCATCTGTGCGCCCCACCTGAACACACACAGACCAAAAAAAATAAGAAGGTTCAATCCTGGTCTCAAGGTACGACCTGAATGATGTTTGACATGTTCTCCTCATGCTCGTGTGATTCCTCCAACCTCCTGTCAACATGTCAGTAGATGTCAGTGACTACTCTACAGAGAAGGAATGAGGTGTGAAGTACAGCCCTGAGCACAGTGTTTCTGGGGTAAGCTCTAGATCTTCACCCAGAACATTCATAAGGTTAAATGTACATTAGAGGTGTGTGATACTAAAGATGATATCTCGATATTTTCTAGGATTTAGTCTATAACCATGATTAGACTTTGCATCCTTCGAAAACGTGTTTGTCGCAGTCTTACATTGTACTAGCTTGCTCCTGTTAGTAGGATATTAACCAGCCATCAGCTTCCCCTAAAATCTCAAAAAGTAAATGGTCAAATACGTACCGCATCGACTACAAATGCGTTAGAACACGTTAATCTCGAAGACGAGTTCCTTCACAATCAGCTACTTCTCTCAAATCAACTGACTCCATTTTGTTAACTTCACATACATTCCTGAAGCATCAATGCCATAGATTTCAAGAAATCTGGTTAATACGTTTGCCCATAGAAATTGAGCATCCATTCACTTCAATGGGACTGCATGGAACAGTGTTTTTCCATTCCCTCTGTTTTTTTTGTTTGCTTGTCATTGGATAAATGCCACGGTTTTGTCCCGCTCCCGGGGGGCGAATGGAGCTGTGGGCTGGTCTCGACTGGCCTGGATGCTGATCTTCCACATGATGATTGGAGGATCAGTCAGAAGGCTGAATCCCATTTTGATTGATTAAGGGCATTTTCTTGAAAATTAACGGAGGGCAGAATTTACGTATAAATTAATTGACCAATTTTATGATGTAAGCCGACAATGAGCTTCCCCTCTTTGAAAGACCAGCAGCCGCCACTGATATTAACTGTTGCTTACTAATGACATCAACGCAAATAACACTGAAGGAACCAAAACTGCAGAAAGTTTCACATTTCGCCACAACAACAGAGTTATGGTCAAGCAGAACATCTAGAGAGCCATACTTGTCCTTCACAGCGCATTTCATCATCAAGCTTGGGCATAATCTTCATATTTTGCACAGTGGTTCATTCGCAGATGGTTAGTTAGTTGTCAAGCGGTCTCTAATGGCAACCGATTTCTGACATTTTGCAGATTGCTGTTTAAGCAACATCCGTTTTAAGCCAACCCACCTCCAATGAGGCTGGTGGTGTCTGTATTTGGTCTCCTGGAGTAGCTTGCTCACTCATTTTTAACTTCAGTAAAAATCAGTTGACTCCAGAAAAAGGATACTTGCATTTCAAAGGACCTACTACACACCCCGGGTTTTCCAAAGAGGACACTGTTTTCCCCCCTCCCCTCTAACAAGAGATTCCGACCCATCCATCTCAATGAGCAGTCACAGGACCCCCCACACCCAGGTGCACACTATCACTTTATCACCCATCACTTTAATAATCTTGTAGCCTGCATCTATATTTTCTTGTAAACACCATATTGTAAATTTTTGAATTATTCTTTAGCCTTTATTGTTCATTTTTGTACTACTGTTGCCTTAGAGAGGATGCTAAACTAAATTTCACTGTTTTGTTAATTCTATTCAGTCACGTGCCTTCAGTAGAACGCTAGCCTGATTAGTGCACATCGTTTAAACAACAAATAAGACGTTATCGCAGACGATACACCCCTAGCGCATGGATGACTTGATGTGCTGAAATGAAAATCAGGGCTTCAGGTGCTAACCTTGGCTTTGGTCAGCTGCTCCTCGGTGCTGGTCACTTTGAACTCCAGTGCCTTCCTGCGCTCTTCCTCGGCGTTGTAGGCGTTAGTACGTTCGTTCAGTTCGCGGCTCAGGCGCATGCAGTCCTGTCTCAGCGTGGTCAGCTCCGCGTTCTGCCTGTAGGAGTAAAAGAATACAAAATCACTCATACAGGACAATTCCAGCATGTCAGTATAGCTGGTTATATGCAAGATAACTGGGTGCAGCTCTTAAAAGCTTGAGTAGTGCACAGTTTACAGGTAGACGTACTGGTGTATCTAAAACGCACATCAAATGAACTGGATGGAAGTCTGAAATGGTGGCTCAAGGCGCTTGTGTAATTTTTTTTTTTTTTTATATTATTAGTTGCTCTGTACGCTGTAAATGTAAAGGAATGGCCACAAGCACTACATTTTATTGTGCAGCCCTAACATCTGGTCCTGGACCTTCTGGTTCATAGTCCAGTGTGTTAATCACTAGGCTCCCATGGGGAATGATTGGTATTCATGCTGTTTAAAAGGCATGTTAGATTATACAGTCGTGTGTGGGCCAGTTCACTGTGTATAAATGGATACCTGAATTTGGCCAGCCAGGTCTGTGTGTGTCCTCCAGACGACCGGGGGTCAATGTTCGTCAGTGTTCATTGGCTGGTTGGTGACTTAACACCATGTCAGCTGCTAGGGGTATTATCAGGGCTGGGTTGATTTGCTTCTTAGGATGTCATTTGTATGATTGTGAACATCAAGAGTTCAGCTGGTTTTCGGTACCTTTTGCGGCGTTTTTATATCCTAGTGCTTCTAAGAATTAAAAGTTTTTTTGCACAACTTCGCTCTAGTGTTGCTCATCTTAGCGGCACACGTAGAGGAGTTACATTTCTATACATTTACAGCATTTAGCAGACGCCCTTATCCAGAGCAACTTACAATTGGTACAATCTTACAATCCAAGCAATTGTGGGTTAAGGGCCTTGCTCAAGAAACCAACAATGGCAGCTTGGCAGAGGTGGGATTTGAACCCTGGACCTTTTGCTCCATAGTCCAGTACCTTAACCGCTAGGCTACCACAGGATGTGTTTGACGGAAGTTTCTGACCGACAAAGGAGGGTTTCCTGGTCTCCCTTTACCAAGTAGTTAAGTGATTTTGGTGTTCTATAACATATTGTGTATATACGTTCCCAGCGCTGTTTTTTTGGGTACCGAGTTGTGTCTGTTTTTAATGGTACGGCAGATGTGTACCTGCTCTCTGCCATGCTGGTGGCCTGGTTCAGAGCGTCTCTCAGGATGCTGTTCTCTTGCTGCAGACGAGCCAGCTGGGCCTTGGGGCCATTTTCCAGTTGATCCTGCAAGCTCTGGATCTGCCACGAAACACACAGGATTTCTCACCGATGAAAGACCTAATCCCCCCCACGCTGCACTGCTCCTAATCCACCCACTTATGCACTAGTCACTCGTTTATAGTAACAGATAAAGCGATAACATGCGCACGGGAGGCTCACAGCATGAGCAGCCTGAGCATCCACGCACCAGACTTGACCAAATCTGCACTCTCAGCTAACGGATTAGAATGGAGTGGAACTCGAACCTTGCTGGTGAGCTGCTTGGTCTGGACCGTATGCTCATCGTAGGAGGCCTTCATCCGGGCGTGCAGTGCGGTGATCTCCTGCTCTCGAGCGCTCAGCTCCGAGCTCAACCGAGTCTCCACCGAGGCCATCTTGCTCTTCTCTGTGCTCAGGTCCTGGAGGGCAGAGGGTGAAACAAACGATCAGTTAACAATCGAAAAGCACCAAGTCAGTCCAGCAGCACGTACGTGACCCGTATATAAACACGCTTTTACAGAAGGTTTAAGAAAATGAATCTGGATGGCATTTTCCTACCCCTACGTGAAAATCAGTCAAAGCTGTACAGTAACTGGGTTTGAAGTTGAGATCTTGAAAGCTGCGGGATTAAATTGCCTTAAACCAATGGATAACCATAATTACTGGCCATACGCATCCCATGGTTAAACATGCCTTGACTTCAGGTTGTTGTAATACGGCATAAAATAAATATAATCTAGATGGCTCTGGTCCATCCCGTTTGTCACTTTATTTTGTTTTGTTCAATAAGAAGTTGCAGTTTTGTATAAATTACAATGTTTTACATAAATTCCAGTTCGGAAGCAAAAGGCAATTATGTGTGTGTGTTTGGAGACCCTGAAAATACTCTTATCTACAAAGGGGAGGGGGAGGTGGGGGCACTGCAAAAGAAGTTTGAGAACCACCGGGTTGGGAGCACCAATACCTTTTCCTCACGTGGGTTTTGGATGTTAACTTTTCAAACAGGTTGAATTTGGATCATTTGTGTGTTTTCACTTTGTCTCCCCATTCATTACTACGGGGGAAACATTCCAGTGAAATGGTTGCTAAGGAGCATCAAACAACCACTTGAAGAGCTGTAGATAAAAATGACATTCCTGGTCATGTCGACCAGTCCTAAGTAGGTTTGATGCCAAGCTCTTCAACGACATGACAATTTAGCAACCAAAAATCCTTTAAATTGCCTTAAAGCAATGCGCAACCATAATTACTGGGTAACAGGTATGCGATCCATACAGAGACATGTCTTTACTCCAGGTTATTTTAATACAGCTTAAAACAAATGTAGATGGCTCTGTTCCATCCGGTAGGATTCAAGCAGGCTATAGATCCCATTACAGCGACTAAGGCACAGTACCTGAGTTCGAAGTCATTTTTGGGTTTTTGAGCAAGGCCCTTAATACACAACTGGATTTGGATTGTAAGACTGTATCAGTTGTCTCTGTTGATGAGGGTTAATGACTAAATGTACATTTCACCTGGATGCTTTGACCCATGTTTGGTTAGGCGGCGCCAATACTTTTTCCTCATATGTGGGTATTGGGTGCTAACACTTTTAAAACATTTCTATTTCAGTGGGGGCGGGTGGATTTGGATCATTTCTATATTTTTCAGGGCATTACTGTTTAGCTTCCACTCATGAGAATGGTTACTATGGAGACACCAAAAACTATTCAAAAAGCTGTATATAAATCATCACTCCCAGTCATATCGACCAATCCTTTGTAGGTTTGCTGTCGAGATCTTAAACTGCAGGACAAAAATCCTATAAATTCCCTTAAGCAATGTGAAACCACAATACTTGTGGGCGTAGTGTATTTAAAACCTTAGTGAGCTCTCGAATGCGCGTCTTGGCCGCGACAGAATTCTCCTGCTCAGCAGACAGGAGCTTCTCCTTCTCCTCCAGTTGCTTCTTCAGAGCTGCCAAAGGGTCTCCCTTCTGAGATGCCTAGAGACGAGGAAACAACCATGAACGCGTGCGCTGCAACAGAGACCCCTATTGGCCCAGAGTGAAAGGGGATGGGAGTTGTACCAGCTGCCAGGTGTCAGCTCCAGCTTTGTCACCGATAATCTCCAAAAGCTTCTGCGTCTCCGATTCGGTAAACATGGAGCTGCGCAGAGTAGAAACCAGCGTCTTGAAGGGCAACAGCAGGGGCACGTCAGCAGAATTGGCTGCAGCTGCTGTAGACCAACAGTATAGTGGGAACAAAGTTTAAATTCAACAAAAGTTTCCAAACACATTTTAGCAGAGTACTGCAAAATAGTAACAAAAACAAGATGGCTTACATTTTAAATGTTCACGAAATCAACTACCAAGCCTAGCCTAATCTGTTTTATTGCTCCTGTTGCAGCATTTCGCCCTGTGTGTCAACATTTTTTGAAGGGATTGAGTTTTGGTGATGTTGTAAGACAGTTTTAACAGGCCGATATTTGTAGGCTCAGACAGATGTTTGTTGGCACTGACCTCAGCATCAGGCCAATAACTAACTGATTGAACAAAAGGTGATCCTACTTTAGCATGCGCGTCTAGTAAAGGTGTAACGATGCAGCGTGATGCTATGAATCGCGATGCAAAAATGAGACGATGTACATAGTGAAAATGTCACACTGTTCATCGTGGAGATATCTTTTTTGTTCTCTTTATGACATTTAATGCAACTACACACTTTGAACACCAGAGGGCGCAATCATTCGTCATATATTGCAATGAAAACCGGAGAGATCCGAGATGTTTAAGGATATCTGTATTGCGCTTTTCACGCAATTGATACAAAAAGGTGTTTGACAACTGAGCATGATGATAGGCTCTCAGACTAGCCACAGTGGGAGGCAAAAGCTTATCAAATAAACAGATATTTTACATACATAGCACACTGAGCTTGTTTTTTACTGTGATTTTCAGTTTAAGACAGCACTGTGTTATTTACATTCTAGTTTTTAAATATGCAGGGAACTAAAGTTTCTTGTTTGTACTTAAAGAAATGTATCATTAAA
The DNA here is from genome assembly GCA_025084515.1 of Ancistrus triradiatus. NCBI lineage: Eukaryota > Metazoa > Chordata > Actinopteri > Siluriformes > Loricariidae > Ancistrus > Ancistrus triradiatus. Next base: position 17,992 of record JAJAGP010002829.1, read on the forward strand.
GTCCAAGTCAGATTCATTTCTATAGCACGCTTTACAATAGAGGATCGTCTCAAAACAGCTTTACATTTCTATATGATCTTGTATTATCTAAGGTCAAACCTAGGGCGACAGTGGCAAGGAAAAACTCCCCAAATGTTACAAGGAAGAAACCTTGGGAGAACCAAGACTCAAAAAGGGACCCATTCTCCTTGAGCGGCTTAGATGCTATATGTAAAAATTAAACTAAGTCTAATTAATACATTTATAGTAACAGCTTAAATAAACAGAAGCTAAATATAAGCTGTACTGTATCGTGAATTGATACATCCCAGAGTGTCTGCTGCACTTACCTGGATCTGCTTTCTTCTTGGACCTCTTTTTGGATGGAGTTTCAGGTTTGGGCTGCTCAGCTTTTGGATGGGTAACGGCCACCGCAGAAACTTCAACCACCGCAGCAACCGCTGGCTGCTTGGCATTCTTGGCAGCTGGTTCCTTAGCAGGTTTTGCATTTGGTTCTTTCGCCGGCTTAGCAGCTGATTCTTTGGAAGCCTTTGCGTTTGATTCTTTAGCCACAGGTTCTTTGGCAGCTTTGCTGGGTTGCTCCTTGGCAACCTTAGCAGTTGGCTCTTGGGCAACCTTGGCCATGGATTCCTTAGCAATTTTGGAGGCTGGTTCTTTAGTGACTGCTTCCTTAGCAGCCTTTGCAGGTGGTTCCTTGGCCACCTTAGGAGCAGATTCCTTAGTAGCAGGTTCCTTGGCCACCTTAGGAGAGGAATCCTTAGTAGCAGGTTCCTTGGCCACCTTAGGAACAGAATCCTTAGTAGCAGGTTCCTTGGCCACCTTAGGAACAGAATCCTTAGTAGCAGGTTCCTTGACACCCTTAGTAGCTGGTTCCTTTGCACCCTTAGTGGCTGGTTCCTTGTTACCCTTAATGGCTGGTTCCTTGGCACCCTTAGTGGCTGGATCCTTGGCACCCTTAGTAACCGTTTCTTTGACAACTTTAGCAACCTGATCCTTAGCACCTTTAGCAACTGGTTCTTTAGTAGCTGGTTCCCTAGTGACTTTTGAGGCCTGATCCTTCACCTTAGTGGTTGGTTCCTTGACAGTCTTTGGAGCGGATTCCTTGGCCACGGGTTCTTTTGCAATCTTAGGTGCTGACGCCTTAGTGATGAGCTCTGCGGTCACTTCGGTAGCTTTAACAGAGACAGGTTCCACCTTTGCTGCCTTCTTCTTCTTTTTGTCTTTTGGGGAAGGTGCAGGGGGGCTTGCCACTACCACCTCAACCTGAGCTTTGGGCTCGGTGATAACTGGTACTGAAGCAACAGGGGCCACGGCTACAGGAACAGGTGCAACAGGGAGCTCTGGTTCTGATTCCGGTTCTGGTTCGCTTGTCTCTGATGCTGGTTCAGGACCAGAGTCTTGCTCAGGAAGCTTCCCGTTTGGCTTCTCTTCCTTCTTTTTGCCTTTGCTTTTCTTCTCTGATACTTTCTTCTTCTTGTCGGCTCGTTGGGGTTGAGCTTTGGCCATTTCCCGGCGTTGCTTTGCCAGAGCTTCCTCATATGACGTCTCCTTCATGGAAAAAGTGGACACCAAGGCGATTCCGATAGCTGAAACCACCATGAAGCCACCAAACACCATAATGCCTAGAGTCTGAGGGTCGTAGATGTCCATCTTTGCTCAGTCCTGTTCCACCAGTAGTCCCGTTTTCTGTAACAGTATATAAAAAACATTAGGTCAGATCCACTAGCTTAACATAACAACAGTGGCCACTTACAAAATTAGTCAAGCCAAATTTATTTTTATAGCACTTTTTACAATGAAGCATTGTCTCAAAGTAGTTTTACAAAATTATCTAGGCCAAATCCCTGATTAAGCAAGCAAGGAAAAACACCCTAAAATGTTACGAGGAAGAAACCTGGGAAGAAACCTTGGGACGGGACTAATACTCAAAAGGACCCATCCTCCTTGGGCAGTCTAAACTAATTACCTAATTAATAAGTTTATAGTGCTAGTTTAAATAAACAAAAGGTAAATACAAAATAAAATATAATAATGCATAATCTAAATGTGTAATATTGCACAATATTACAAAGAGTATACTAAATAGAGAACATTAAAAGGATGTGAGTATATTTATATATCATTGTAGGTTCTCATGTCCTCAGTGGAAAAAGTTTTGTTGGCATGGCATGATCACTCAAACCGGAGAGAAAAAGAAGGGGATTGTTTCCCTCTGATGGGGTCAATTAACTTGGGGATGTACCAATCCAATTCCGAGTACTGATGCTGGCCCAATATCAGATTGGACTCCCTACATTTTCTCATTTAACACAATGAGCACATGTAACCAAGATACTGATGAATCCTGTTGCCAGTAACGAGTGTGATTTGTCAGTAATCCGATCAACAGATATACATGCCATTTGAGTAATCAAATTAATGGGAACCCCGGGTTTACATGACCCAGGCAAATAATCAAACTTCTTACTTTGCAACTAGCCCATAATCTCACAGAAAATATTTAATTTTTTAATAGCAAATAATTCCAATATTCTTTTCATTTAGTATCATATTGCGTTTCAGAGTCTCCATAAAGTTTTTTTGATAGCGGTTTAAGCGGGTTTCTGCATTTATTCCAGGGTTGCCAGATACCACGAGAGAATCCCCTACCTGGTCTATGTAGATCAAGCCCAGAAAAAGAAGTGAATAACTGGACGTCGCAACTATTATTTTCGGGTTTAGCCACCTCTGCATTACATGCGCAGACTACCAAATCTGATTATAAACCAGGTAACAGGTTACATGCTATTAGTACTGCGAGTACTGGGCTAAAATCAAGCTGTCTTTATCAGATTTACTTAATCTGATTTCCTAGATCGGAGTATGCTGTATACATGACCCACTTGAATAATCAGATAACTGCAGAACTGCCAGAAATCTAACTATGATCAGATTATTAAAGTGCATCCAAACGCACCTAATTGCCTGTTGCAGCCAATATCTGGATACGAGAACTGCCAAGTGGCAACCTCTCACCTGCCACCTTTGGCTAGTAGTCTGAAAATGAGGAAACTGGCACAGTTCTCGGGATGGGAGTGATGACATTCCAGTCTCAGATATCAACAATAAAACCACTAATAATAGTGACAATAGGGCGCTGCAACAACGAATCAATAAAATCGATAATAACCGATTATAAAAGTGTCGACAACGAATTTCATTATCGATTCGTTGTGTCGCATTGATTTATGTTTCCCTCACCTTATCATATCCACTTACGTTACTTGCGGGCACTTCGTCAACGTTGGAAGAAAAAGCCAGCGCGGAATCTTCAAAATAAGTTAGCGTTAAGAAATTAAATAAATTCTACCAAAATGAAAAACATGACCGGTTGCAGAGAAGAAGGTTCGGCTTAAGTCCTCAAAAAGTGTCGTAGCACTGCACGCTTCACACACAACTAAAACAATGTGTAACATACAAGCTTTGGCAAAAGTGATTTGGTCTGGCACAGGAGCACCCGGTGATGATACAGCCTCGAAACGGAAAACATGGTGTCACCGATGAGGATGAAGGGATCTCAGCGTAAAGTCACCACAACATCCCGAGTTTGTTTTTGACGTTTGGAAAGTGAGAAAAGTAACGGCGCACTCACACTATGCAAACGGAAACAGCATGGTGATGCTGTTTTTTGCTTGTTAGATGGATAATGGACAGTTGATGGAGTTAACAGAGACAGGTATCCTATATTGGCCAAGCTAGCCAAGTCCTATTTATGCATTCCTGGTCCTTCAAACTGTCTGAGCGTCTATTTTCTGCGGCAGGAAATATAGTCTCTAAAAAGAGAGCCAGCTTTAGCCAGGAGCATGTTGACATGCTAACATTTTTGGCTTGCAATGCAAAGTTTCTAAAGAAAGAGCGTGAATGAGTTTGTATGTAGTGTTCGCATCGGAGATGCACTTATTTTTCTTTGTTATTTAACTTATTTTAATTTATTAATAAATTTAATTTATTATTATTCATTTATTGTAAGCACTTATTTGCTCTGTTATTTAATGTTATATTTCTGAATAAAGACATGGAAAGGTGTTTTTATTTTAGCCCGATCCATTGATTAAAAAATAATCGACCGATTAATCGATTATTAAAATAATCGTTAGTTGCAGCCCTAAGTGACAATCAACAATGGGCATCTGGGTGTTTTTGTATACAGAATAGGTTCTGCATTCTCCCCTCCAGTCTTAAAGAGCTTTCAGTAAGAAATGACAGCTACCTGAATCCTGAGCAATGGCTAGCAGGTTATGTAATGCTGTCCAAAACCTTACTAGAGTACTCTAGTGCACTCCACTGACCCTTCAGTTTCCATGTGATCAGTCTGTAGTAGTAGTAACCCTCTACAACCCCCTAGCTGAAGATGTGCGTTTTCTCCACATGGAATGCTTTTGAATTGAGTGGAAACCCACAGGAACCTGTGAGAGCATACCTGCACACCCCCATAAACAGAGAGGACATAAAAGAAATTGTCATGTACACTTACAATGACTAGTAATGGGTTTAACCAACAATGTGATTATTTAAGTGCTCATGTAAACAGCATACACTAATACTAAAGTAAGTCCACTATTAAATACAAACAAAAATTGGATTTTAGCCAAGTAACTAGCTAAATAACCCAATTATTAGGCAAGTTTTGTTTGAGTCAAATTATGAACACTAAGAATAATGGGCACAAAAACGTCATTCAGTTTTGGGTTACTTTGGGTTGCCAATCAGGGCTTTCCATGGTGATTTACAAGTAGGGTGATTCCATGCAAATCTCAGTCTTTCCATGCAAAATGTTTGAGTAGAGAAGGAAATCCCTTAAACAGCTTTTTTAGGTCTATATATAACCACCAAATATGAGAGACATTCCCACTTAAAGCAGTACGTTTCAGCCAGAGAGGAAAGACGGACCAAGAATCATTTTATTTAAAGACGTAATCCCTTTTTTAACCTTCTCTCAGTTACTTCATCTGTAGTGCACTGACAAATACCGTGGATAGTTTGTCATGTAAGCCTATAATGAGAAAAGAACAAAAATGTGCTAATTGACAATAGGGATGGGGTGATCTGGCAAAAATATATAAGTTTTTTAGTTGATCACAATCCACTATATTATCACTTATTTCCCCCCCCCCCCCTGTTGGTTTTTTAAGATTAATTTGCAACTTAAACAATTTCTTCTAATAATAAAAATCTAACTCCACAACAGAGAGCTCTTAGGCAAGTAGAACCTTAGTAAACAAACATTAATAACTTCTACAATACAACATGTTAGGGGACTGTGGTAGCCTAGCGGTTAAGGTACTGGACTCTGGACCAGAAGGTCCAGGGTTCAAATCCCACCTCTGCCAAGCTGCCACTGTTGGGTCCTTGAGCAAGACCCTTAACCCACAATTGCTTGGATTGTAAGACTGTACCAAATTGTAAGTCGCTCTGGATAAGGGCGTCTGCTAAATGCTGTAAATGTAAAACAAACTTTTCAAAAAGTAAATATCATCACCCTCTTCTAGGTGTCAACTATAGATGCATCGATCTATTGGCCATAACCGGTGATCAGCCAATCAGTCTCATGTAAAAAATTTCTGTTCCGGTCACATTTACACTTGCGCAGTGCACAACAACAAATAGCACACACAAGCAGTCCACAGCAGCATAGTTACTTTAAACCAATCTATACTTCAGAAGTCAGTTTATGTGTGTACGGAGGTTTTTTAAACATGGCTCAGCCATTCGCCAGATTGTTTATGAGACCGCTGCTAAAGCCTGTTCATTAAGTGTTGGACTTCTGTTGTGTTTTTTAGTGCTATTATTTATCATCTACGCCGCCCAAGGAGGTCGGGTCCCTTTTTGAGTCCTCGTCCTCCCAAGGTTTCTTTCTCATAACGCTTAGGGAGTTTTTCCTTGACACGGTTGACCTAGGCTTGCTCAGTTTGGGATTGGATGTAGATATTAGAAGATGATCTAAAATTGGAAAGTTGCATTGAGACAATGCTCCACTGTAAAACGCGCTATATAAATAGATCTGACTTGACTACTTAGTCAACTAAACAGTTTCTCTCGATATAGTGCATTACTAATGAGGGAGTAGGGATACTGATGAGGGTGTAGACAAAGACAAGCCAGCAGACGCTGCTATCTTTCTTTAGCAATGAGGAAGTTCACATTTAAAAAAAGTTGAGCAGAAATGTTTCTGTATGATGTTATTAGTAATTCTTAGACAGAAAAATCAGAATCATCCAAAATCCGAATCAAAATTGCAATCAGTGCATCTCTAGTGTCCATCTCTAGTGTATGGATCAGTAAGTGGATCGACCCGGTCCGTCCAACATTTTATGAGTGAATGACATCAATATTGGACCCAATACCGAAATAGCATCAGATCGGACCCATCACTAATCCTTAGCCAGGTAAAATGTGATGGTTTCAGTGATCTTGCGAATGCCTTTGCTATTCAGTTAAGCACCATTTTTGGCTGTTGCAACGACACACTTGGCTTTCGGCATACTTTTTGAGGTGCTTCCATTTGAGGTGGTTCAACAACTACCTTGTGGTGGTTACACTTTGACCAGACGTTTAAATCAAACTGGTATGTAAAAGAGACAAGTCATTTGGAATCAAATGAAAACTGTATTTTAATGTTTAACACTTTAAATAAATTTAAAGCAATCCTGTTAGCCCTATAGCAACACAACTGAATCAAACAAACCTACTTGCAATCGCTTAAAATCTGATGAAGAAGCAAAAACAGCTTTTTCATTTAATAATTACCATGTAGACACCATTCCCATTCTATTGAGTCTCAATTTAGGCAAAATCCATATTGCTTTCTATTTATCTGCATCTGTGCACTATGTAGCCAATAGAAGTCAAGTAGGATTCAGCACATCTGCAGCCATTCGCTAGCCCACCACCGCAGGTTAGAGTCAGCCCCGGGTTCAGGGAACATGCTTGTCTGAGCCCAGGAGATTCCGGGATAGGCTCTTAACCCTATAATAACTGGTTAAAGTGTGAAGGAGAAGAAGGAAAAAAATAGAAGTAAAAGAAAAACGTGTTCAAATGCTTCTAAGTAAGCATCCTGAGAATTTTTGTTGTGCCACATCATCCTTAGTGTTCAAGGTTTTTAGACAGCTACCCCAAACAAAAAGTCAGATCCAATCAAAGTTCTGGTCAAATCATAATTATTAATTATTTTAGGCTATGGGAGACAAAGTAAAACTAAAGTACAAACCTAAAATGCTTTTTAACCACTTTGAGTCCAGTAGGGAGAAACAAAGCTGAGATAAATGAGATTTCTCAGTGTTGTAGCTCAGTATGCACAGAACTACATATCTGAAAAAGGGGAGATAAGGCCACCTCAGCTTTAGACAACTCTAAACAAAACAAAGTCTAAAATGAAACGTTTAGCCCACATCAGCATTGCTACCAACATTTCAGAACGCAGTGCAGACTGGAAACCCTAAAATGTTAACCCTGAAGTTTAAGATGAATGAAGGTCTGTGCCACATCATCTTTGGTCTCAAGGCTTTTAAGCTGCAGCAGGAACAGAGAGACAGAACTACAGCCCTACAACGAGAGCTGAACCACAGTAGCTTTACTTTATACAACCTAGAGTCCAGTAAGCACCAAATTACAATTATAAGATTAAATAGATGAGGAAGCTGAGCCACATTATCACTTGCTTAAAGCTTTAAGGATCCAGCTGGCACAGTGAATCAGAGCTAAGCCTTACATTAAAGAAGCTGTAGATAAATCAAAGTTCTCGTCACATCATATCTGTGTTTAACCTTAAGGGTTCAGCATGCACCATGAAATAGAAGTACTAACAAAACTCAAATATGAAGAAGAGATTTCATTTTACTGTATGACTTTGAGGTTCAAGATGGCACAGAATTTTAGTTATACGATTAAAGTGTCACAATCACATTCGACTGTGTATGGAATGAAGCTGGCATGGTAAAACCATGATAAAACGTCTAAAATTCAATCTTTCCCCACCAGATTTACTCCTAACATTTAAATGCTGCAGGCAGAATGGAAATACCATTAGATCCCCTAAAACGAAAGATACAGATGCCGAAAGGTTTGTGCCACATCATCTCAACACTTTTATCCTGTAGACACACTGACAGAAACAGTACTGAAGACTTTACATTAAGAAGTTAAACCAAAATGAGCAAATGCTTATTTTTTATACTATATACTGTAAAGCAGACAGTGAAACAGAAGAAAAGTTAAGGATGAATGAAGACTTGTGCCACATCATCTTAAGTTTTTAAGGCTTTTGAGGGGGTTCAGCTGGCACAATGAAACAGAACACAGCCTGGAAATGAAAAAGTTACAAGAAAAGTTTGGCCACATCGCCTCTAACACTCATAAGCAAACTATCTGCTACAATTTAAACAGTCAGAACAAATCAAAGTTAGAGCCACATCACCTAACACAAACGCACAACGCTGCAGATCTAAATGAAACTGTAGTGATAGAACATTCGTAAAATGTAACTCAATCTCCAAGGAGCTAAACGCTCTGGTTATTTAAGAGGAAAAGGGAAAAAGTCCGGAGTCAGATTCCTAAACTTGAGTTTGTCCATTTTGTCACAAAAGGCGACACTGCTAAGCTCTGACACCAACAAAGTTGCATTACATCAGTCATAATTGGAAAGCAAGTTTACTTTAAAGCTAAAACTAAAGGTAAGGATAAGAACTACCAGTCTCACCAGTCTCTCGGAGTTTTTTCTCTGGTAAGGAACAGTGCTGAGTGTGGAGTCGTGGCACTTTCTGTGAGCTGGCAAAGCGCCGGCTACTGAGGCGGAAACTTACGGCGCTGATTGGATAAACGAGCCGTCAATCACAGTGACTTTAACCAATCGCATCGCAGCAAGTCGAGTACTGCGGCTTAATGAATGGGGCTTGTAGTTCTAAGGCAGACTGCTGGAATGTGGCAGCGGAAAACTTTATACAGTGAATCTGGCTCTGACGCCCGGAGAGGCTGAATGTGAAGTAGTTCGAGTCTGTTTCGTGTGATTCGTCATTAAGGCTATTGCATAACCCGCTTCGATTGGCATAGCGAGAAAAGCAGTAAGGACTCGTCATCACTTTAGGGGTCAGGGTCATTGCCCTCTTCATCCCCGCCTTCCCTGGATCTTCCCTCCCCCTGGAGCCTTCTTTCTCCAAACGCACACGTTTTTGGGGATTAGCATTTAAAGCACAGCCACAGTTCATGGAATCGTTTGCATCCCAGTTGGTAGTTTATTGTATCCATTTTGATTAAAATCTAGCTCTGATTTAGTATATGTTACCCCTAGGTAACCCTGTGTTGATATATGCAGTTTCTTTGACAACTTCTACCCCATCATACCAACATAGATTGTCAGCACAGCAAAATCTCACGATCACTGTTCGATGAATTTAATTTTCACCTTTTATCCCTGCTTGTCCAGGTCTAGACCACGGGGGTCTAGTGCCAATTGGGCGAGTCGGACATCACACAGGCACAACTGGGGTCGTATACCAGCCTTTCGATAGACTAGCGCTTTGATCAGGGTACATGCTTGCCTTGAAACCTTCTTGAAATAGACTCCAGAAAACCAAATCTGACCAGGATAACAGAGGATAAAACTCACGAGACTCAAACTTGAGTCATTATAGTGGTGAACGAACATGCTAGACTGCTGTTCCACACAAAATCCTGGTTACAATATGGAAAAAAAAACTTTTCTAGCCTTCTCGGAGCTCTACTTTCAACACCAGTGAGCCACTCAGCATTAACACCCAAAGTCATTAATCTGGTCAAGTTCCAAAGTCTTGAGGAAAGGCTACAGCATGAACAGTAATTCTGCTATAAGAGTCAATATGGACCAACTCCAAATGAACACCCATTGTTGTGGATGTGATGTTCTGGTATTGGTTGTCCACACACATTTGGTCATAGACCCATTGTAGGTTAACTGCTAAGCACTTTTTTCACTGTTGTAAACATACTGAAAAGTTGACGTCATCAGCTATTGAGCTGACGTGTGTTTTGATAGCTAGCAGAATGCTTAAGGATCAAAGTTCGTAAGTATAAAGAATGCAGTCCTGAAAACAGTGTGTAGAATGAACTGTATGGATCTCTGCATACGCCCATGCAAAAAAAACACAGATCAACTAACAAGAACACATCCGTGACACGACTTTGCTTGCTTTCTAAACGTTAGGCAAACACTGCTTGCCATGAAACGAAAGTAAATACTGGAAAATGAACAGGTTAATCATTTTCATGCAGGGTGTTGTACTTTATGAGTGAGAGTGAGATTAGTGCAGGTCAAGCCAATAAGGGAATCGTTCTGAGCTTAGGAATAAGTGATTGGAAATTAACTGAACTTATAGAGAAAGTAATAACCAGTATACACAGTTTAATAATCCTACAGTTTGTTTGTTTGGCATCTGCTTTCTCATAGACACTAATGAACAAAGAGTGACTGTTAAGAGAGACTTTAAATACATGCTAAATGCAATAACAGATGATTAGTTCAAGAGTTCAAGCCTTGATGAAGGGATCCACAGTGGCACTGTGGATGAGGATGTGAGGAAGTGAATGAGGATGTTAGACTGTAATGATATGAGATGGAATATATTAATTAATTAACATGATTTTTAAAGTAAATCTGGAATGAATGAGTTTTAATGTTGGTCTGTGCAGAAGGAAATTAGTATGTTCCCAAATAATTCTAGAGCATGTGAATGAGCGAATTAGAGGTAAAGGAAGTTTATATGGTTGAATGTCTGAACAAATTAATGTATGAATATATGATTAATAATTAATACTGCATGAATTTGAGCTGGGTGAGTTTTGTATAAGAACAAGTCAAACTGTAGAGATAAAGGTGGCAGTACACTCAGCACCTATATGTACCAGACATGATCTTATACAGTTTAGGGTTCTGCATTGTATTCATCTCTCAAAGGTTAAACTTTCTAAAATGTACCCTAACATAAATCCTTTGTATGAGCATTGTGGGGTATTTCCCACCACTCCGGAAAATTATGCCCAAAATTATGTAAATTCTGGAAATCCATATTTAAACACTGATCTGATATCCTGCACCATATGGTACAAGCTGATTGAGTGTTGGCTGTATTTGGTATCAGGTGAGGAACTTACTGTGGCAAAGTTCTACAGACAGATTTTACAATACTTGGCAACCACTTATTTATAATATATAAAGCTAGGCAATAAATGTCCTCACATTTACTTATCTTATAACTGGGTTATCTGTAACTTTCAATATAAATAATATCCATACACCTCAGCTTTGCGTTTTATTTGATATATGTACTGTATATATTCTTGTATGTGTCATGTTGCCGTCAAGTCTTTGTATGCTAATTTGGCACTCTTTGTATCGTAGACTTTTATAGAATTTTGTATCTTTTTTTCTGCGTTCGTTCGTTAACCAAAATACCATAAAAGAATTAAAAAACAAGTCAATCTATGAGAAAGTGAATAATTGATATTGTAGAATAATAAGTCTGACTGAAGTGACAGAAGTGACTTTGAATGAGTGAATGAATGGATGAAGGAGTCAAATAGCCGACTCTACAGAAGCACCTACGCTTAACCCAAGGACTGTGTTTGTCGAGGTTGGGATCAAAAGCTAGGGAGAGATAACGTGTTACAAAACTGCCCTAATATCTGTGTGTGTGTGTGCACACGCATGTGTGCATGTCATGTTTAAATATCATTGTGGGGACCAAGTTTGTTTTTTTTGCTTTGTGTGACAGTTTGCTGGTCCCCACAGAGAAAACTGTTTATTTTTCCTAGAAACTGGAACTTTCTTTTGAAAATCCAAAAGAGTCAGAAGATCTCCATTGGGTTACTGAGGTTAAGATTACGGTTAGGGGCAGTGTTGGATAGTAACTAATTACTGTAATTCACTACTGTACTTAAGTAGTTTTGTCATGTATCTGTACTTTACTGAAGTATTTCCATTTTGGGTGAGTTTTTACTTTAACTCTACTACATTTTAAAGTCAAATATCGTACTTTTTACTCTACTACGTTATTTGAAATCTGCCCTTCCTTTTAGCTTATATGTGCAAGAAAAACTTGACATACAAAAAGGACATAAGCGAGAAGCAAGCACACCAATCAGGGTACACACTTTGTTGTGAACGTTTAGACCTGTCGGACTAATTAACAACTTTTTGATAAAAAATTGGTGTACCAACAGTGACACTAGTCGTTTCACCTAAAATTAGTTGACTAAGCAAGAGTCTTGTTAAAAAAAATGATAATAGGACATTAGAACCATACATAAATCATGGTACTTTTACTTTTGATGCTTAATTACATTTGTAGGGAAAAACGTTTGTACTTTTCCTCAAGTGGCGCTCTAACTTTTACTTTGACTGGAGTAATATTTTAGCTTGTGTATCTCTACTTTAACTCAAGTACATGGTTTGTGTGCTTCGTCCACCACTGGTTAGAGAGAGATGTAGCAGTAATTAGGTACAGTAATTATTATGTCAATGGAAAGTCCCCATCAGGATACTGAGACAAAAGTGAGTGTGTGTGTGTGTGTGTGTGTGTGACCTGTGTCATGCTGTCAATCTGTTGGACAGATAGTCAGTGCAATCTGACTTCTGTTTGGCATACACACTCAGGTTATCACATAAATGCAATGTCTTCTAGTACAAGTACCCACACACTTATAATATACATCGCAAACCTCTAACCAGCTACCTAAAACACACACTAAACAAACACAAACAGCTGCTCCACCAGTAGCCTCTCTAGGAATTTGTGGCCTAAAGTGAAAAGAACAGAAAAAGGAAGAGAAGTGCATGCAGTAGTGAAAACGGACAGCGTTACTATTTGCTTAACTCTCTTTTCTACTTCACCCACACTCGCTCCTCAGCTCCTGCAGGGACACCTACATCAAATCCGTCGCCCCTATCAAAGCAAACACATTGATTTAAGCTGGTACACAGATCAAATTTCATCAGATATAGTACACTGAAGTATTGAACTAATTGAATACTGAATCAAATTAATGGAACCACTTTGGTAGCCTAGCGGTTAAGGTACTGGACTCTGGACCAGAAGTTCAGAGTTCAAATCCCACCTCTGCCAAGCTGCCACTGTTGGGTCCTTAACCACAATTGCTTGGATTGTAAGATTGTATCAACTGTAAGTCGCTCTGGATAAGGGCGTCTGCTAAATGCTGTAAATGTAAGTCACCCTTTTTGAATCTTGGCCTTTCCAAGGTTTCTTCCTTGTAACATTTAGGGAGCATTTCCATGACACTGTTGCCCTAGGTTCGCTCAATTTGGGATTGCCTGTATAATTTAGAAGATAATTTAAATTGTAAAGCTGCTTTGAGACAATGCTCCATTGTAAAAATCGCTATAGAAATAAATCTGACTCGACTTGACTTGACTTTGTGAGGTGGGGCCTCATCATGCTAGAATCAGCCATAGAGATACATTAGAATGTATCAGCCATAAAGGGATGCACATGATCAGTAAATATACACCGTCGGATACAAACGATGACTGATTGTTATTAGCCGAGTCAATGTGTGCCTAGAAAACACCAAAACTATTATCTATATGTATATGTTCTTCTGAAGATTATTTCCTTACTTATTTATACACACAATGAGGTAATAATGCAGTACCAGATGTCTTGAAGGAAAAAGCTAATAAAACCCACCAACAATTTCTTTAATGATATCATGTGATTTATAATAAATATTCGAAAGATCACACACATGCACATGGTCAGAACATTTTGTTCTTCACCGAGTGTACCTAGCTTTGCAGCAAAGGGGCTTTACTAAGGGGAAGAGAGCGAGAGAGAGAGAGAGAGAGTATTTGAACAGCTGTGTAAGGAGCTTTCTACAACTTTCCATTCATAAATCAATCTTGAAACAACTTCTCCTAACTAAACCTTACACAAACATACAGCGAACGAAATGGTCAAGGATGAAACTTTAGAGCATGTAATGTTAGAGCAATGTTAGTATGTTTATAATTCTTCCTATCATTGATTGTTCTTTCTAAAAGGCATATAGGGAAATATACACTCATCTGCTACTTTATTAGGTACACCTATTCAACTGCTTGTTAACACAAATGTCTAATCAGCCAATCACATGGCGGGACATCAATGCATTCAGACACGTAGACATGGTCAAGATGACCTGCTGAAGTTCAGACCGAGCGTCAGAATGGGGAACAAAGATGATTTCAGTGATGTTGAATGTAGCATGGTTTTTGATGTTAGATGGGCTGGTCTGAGTTTTGCAGAATATGCAGGTCTACTAGGACTTTACCAACTGATATATGCAGAAGAGCATATCTGAATGCACATCACATTGAACCTTGAAGCAGATGGACTACAGCAGCAAAAACCCACACTGGGTGCCACTCCTGTCAGCTAAGAACAGGCAACTGATGCTACAATTCACATTGTCTGACCAAAATTGGACAACAGAAGATTAGAAAAAGTCTCGATTTCTGCTGTGACTTTCATATGGTATGGTCAGAATTTGGCATAAACATGAAAGCCTGTATTGACGGTTCAGGCTGCTGGTGGTGTAATGTTCCTTGGCACATTTTGGGTACCTTAATACCAACTGCACATTGTTTAAACACCACAGCCTGCCTAACCATGGTTGCTAACCATGTGCATCCCTTTTTGACCACAGTGTACCATTTTCTGATGGCTACTTCCAGCATTATAACGTGCCCTGTAACAAAGCTCAAATTATCTCAGACTGGTTTCTTGTACATGAGTTCACTGCACTGCAATGGTTCCCACAGTCACCAGATCTCAATCCAATAGAGCAACTTTGGCTGTGGTGGAACGGGAGATTTGCATCATGGATGTGCGGCCAACAAATCTGCAGCAACTGCTCATGTCATTATGGAGCGAAATCTATCAGGGATGATTTCCAGCACCTTGTTGAATCTATGCCACAAAAGATTAAGGCAATTGTAAATGCAAAAGGGGTCCAACCTGGTATAATCTGACCTTACCTGGCATACAAACAGAAAGTGACGGAAACATAAGAGTCACAGGCTGCTAATTTAGTGTTTTACATAACTAATTACGCTTTGGTGATTGAACCTTTTCGTTACTCTGTTTTATGTGGCCATGCAACCCTGACCAGGAGAAAGCTAAAAAAGACGAGTTAAAACGTAAAAAAGCACTTTTTCAATAGATTGTTTGTATACTGGTCAGATCACATTTAGTATTTTTATTTTTTAAGGAAAAATACAGTGTCATTAAACCTCATATAGTGCTTATTCGGATAACCTCCTATCTGCGGCGCTATAGGATTTCATTTTGTGACTGACATATAGGCGAAGAACAGCGCTCTTTTCCAAACGGCTACGGGTTTCTATGTAGGCGCACTACATAGTGTTTGAAATATGGTCATCTACGCCCTACGTAGTGCACTCTATTTTGATATAGCACGCATTTGGGATGGACGCTTTAGTTCTAGCGGCTTTCATGTAATATTAGTATGCTAGCTAGTCGCTGTGTTGTAGGTAATGTCCTTTAGCGATGTCTACAGCCTCTAAAGTTGTTCTGGGATTATCGTTGGTTCTGACGGTCGGCACTGTGGCGGGGGTTCATATCAAACAGAACTGGGACAGACAGGTAAAAGCACACAATGTGGCTTAGTATATCTAGGCTGAAAATTTTGCAGCAGTGGTGGAGCTCATAGCCATACCAGCTAACTAACGTCCATGAGCTGTCGATAGGGGTGTTGGATTCAATTTGAGAGTTGATTCCGATTCCGATTCGTATTGTGACTGCAATTCTGGTTATGATCTTGCGTTTTAGTTCTTATTCTGATTCTTACTCTGATTTTTACTGCAGTTCTCATTGCTATTCTGATTCTCATTTTGATTCCGATTCCCCTTCTGAATCTAGTTCTTATTGAGAATCTGATTCTGGTTCTTTGTCTGGTTGACATAGGGGTCTAACACAATAGCCCACCACTGCAGGGACCTGGGTTCGAGTCAGCAGACATGATAGGCTGTGTCTTTATATTTTCTGTTCAGTAGTTTGTCATCAACATGCACATGAAATCATATCTCAGGCCATCAAAAAGCACTGATTGTTATCTGATGGTTGTTGTGATTTTCTCTGCAGAGGCTGCGTGAGGGAGTGCTGCGAGATCTGGAGCGTGTGGAGAGGAAGCGGGAGAACCTGCGAGCCCTCGAGGAACAGATCGTCCTCACCCAGGAGCTCGTGGCTCAACGAAAGCTACAGGAAGCCGCCGGCGCTTCCAGCGGCACTCAGAGTTCCTGAAACCACCGGTCAGAACAGGTCATAAAAGCAGTGCAATCCAGGAGGTTACACGTAATCCACATTAACCAGCCTGGTCATGATTACCATGTGATCTGACGTACCTGCTGTCTCGCTGCAGAGTTATAATGGACGGAGCGGAGAAGCGGGGCCTGATGGGTCAGGACGATGTGGCCATGTGCACCTCTGCCTCTGATGGCTTGGAGGAGGGTGAGGTGGAGGGAGAGACGCTGCTCATCGTGGAGTCTGAGGACCAGGCGTCCGTGGACCTTTCACACGACCAAAGTGGTGATTCTCTGACCAGCGATCCGGGAGAGGACACAGAGGGTACCTGGAGTGAAGACACTGCATTCTACTGTGAAAAGTGTCGCAAGTGGATCCCCGCCAGTGAGAACCTTAAAGTTTCAGTTTGTCATAATGATTTCAGTAGAATGCTGTTCTTTGGGGTAAAACCATAATTAGGGGAGGTGTCATGAATAAATGTTATTGATATGTTTCACGACAGTGGAATAAACAGGATATGTATGAGTTGGGCAAAATCATTAACACAAAGATTTGTTTATAATAAAGTGGTGAATATTTAATGTAATTTATTGAATAATGTCTTGATAGAGAAAAACAAAAAGGTTGGTCCATTGGCGAGTGAGGGAGCTGTTGATTAACTCAGTCAGCTGGCTTCTGCAGAAGGACGCCCAGCCTCTGTGGGAGAGTATCGTACTTTGAATCGCTTGCTGGGGAAAAATCGAAATTCAAAATTCAGAATATTTATTTTTGTTTGTGTGTAATATCAGATTCCCATAGTAAAGTCGATTCATCATAATCCGAGGAGTGTCACAGTGCATATAATTTATGATGCAATAATAATAATGCACTATGACAGTCCCTCAGCCAGCTGTTGAAGTATACACCTGTATTGGTATCCATTCTAAATTAAGATTGAAAACAAAACACACTCCTCATTTCTCTTTTACCTCTCTTCCGGTGCTGTAGCCCAGCTGCGAGGAGAGCAACCCAGCTACCTGAAGGGTGACAACTTCTTCAAGTTTGTGTGCTCCGACTGTTCTGACGACGGCAAGGAGAGCTTCGAGAGGATGCGACTCACATGGCAGCAGGTACATTTGGATTGGAAGCGATAGTCCATTTTCATATTGTGAAAAATGTATTGTACTGGACAGACAGCATCCACCTGTTGGTTAGCTCTAGTTCTTGAAGATAATTTTCCATATATATTTCAGAATGTTCTTCAATAAAGAGTTTGTAGCATCAAACCGACCTGATGAAATTGCTCAGGTCCCCAACAGTGGCAGACTGGCAGAGGTGGATTTTGAACCCTGGACCATCAGGTCCATAGTCCATTATCTTAACCATTAAACCACTGAAGTCTCCATTCTTAAAAGCTTTTCCAGTCCTGATCAGTGTGGCTTCTCTGTCTGCAGGTGGTGATGCTGGCCATGTATAACCTGTCTCTAGAGGGCACAGGGCGACAAGGCTACTTCCGCTGGAAAGAAGATATCTGCGCTTTCATCAACCGTCACTGGACCTTCTTACTTGGCAGCAGGTGAGATGGCAAACGGAGCAAGTGGTTGTTCGTTATGCGTTGATTTCATGTAGTACATGAGGCTGAGTCGAGGATTCCCGACCATTTAGGACTTCAGGAATGCTGTGGTGTTTTAAATGTTCTAAGTTTAGCCCTGCATTTTCCTGGATGGGGGATGGTCTGGACCCTATCCGGCGATCCACAGATCCAAGGCAGTGCGGATATATGGACTGGGCACTAGTCCATCACTCAATGACTTGCTGTTGCAGCTCACAGGGACATTTGTCCATGCCTGACCTGTCAGGAAAGGCACCGCTAGGACTTGAACCCGGGTCACTGTGGTGTTGGGCTAGGTGGTGGCTCTGCCCCAGAGGATCTGATGAGCTAATCCCATGTATGTCTGTTTTTTCCATCCAGAAAGAAGACGTCGACTTGGTGGAGCACTGTGGCGGGTTGTTTGTCTGTGGGCAGCCCGACTTTCTTCCGTTCAGGGGCGCAGGAATTTGGTGAGCCAGGCTGGTGGAAACTTGTCCAGAATCGACCACCCACCCTTCGACCGGAGGGAGATAAGCCATCCAGCTCCTCCCTCAAGTCCAAAGGTAGAGCCTCAGTTACACCGAATGCTTCTTAAGTCAAGTACAGTGGTACCTCGGTTCGAATTCGGTTCTCGATGCATCTTGACTAGACAAATTTGTCATGGTTCTCAGCACACTTGCTTAAATTTGTAGGAGTAGAGCCGTGCCGCGTGACTCCAGGTGAAACCCGATTCACGATTCAGTCTCATAGTTCTTTAAATGGGTCTATGGGTTCTAAAATGGTTGATGAATACAGCCAAAGGAAATTAAGGATTGAGTACTCTGGATCACTTTCAGGCTGAGCAGTTAGCATTACCAGCTAGTACCCCGAGTTCACCAATAGAGTAAGTGTTTTGCTTTTACTTTTTACCCATTACTCACTAAATGAGATTTTAACACTTTATTTTCAAATAAGCTTTCTGTTAATGATTTTTGACCAACTGTAGATTAATGAAGAAGTGTTTTAAACAATAGGGTCGGCTCTGCTATGATAAAGTATGGACTATATCAAACTCGTCAGTTCATCGTACATACTTATTATGGATTTGTTGGAATGTAACCCCTTCGTAAATCAGGAGCACCTGTACAACACAACTGCATTAATGCATATAATGCCTTATACAGTGTGGATTTTCTGGGGGTCTGGAACGGATTAACTCAATTTACATTACTCCTTAGAAATTTACTCGGTACTCATCGGTTTTGGATCTAGACAAGCCTTCTGGAACGAATTATCAATGAGAACCGAGGTACCACTGTATATAGGGGCCTAAAATGGACAGTGGGACATAAAGTGTGCATCAGGGCACCACTTTGGGACAAAATACAGCAGCAACCATTCAAATGATTGTATTCTAGGTACATCCAAGACCCCAACAGACCCCACCATTACAGTGGAGGGGCTTCGAAAGCGGGGTGCACGCAGCGCGGTGGAGAGTGCTATGCGCCTGAAGGAAAAGCGCTCGCGTACCCAGGAAGCCAAGGAGATCCGGCGGGCGCAGAGAGAGGCCGCCTCTTCGGTCCCTCTCAGGCCAACGGGACGCTCTTTCACGCTGGAGAGAGGCGAGGTGGTGGACTTTGCATCGCTCAGCTCATCGGATCGGACGTCACCATCGCCTTCACCGTCGCCCGACTTCTCCACCCCTGGCACGCCTGCCTCTCACTCTGCTACGCCCAGCCTGCTGTCGGAGGCAGACCTCGTACCTGACGCCATGCCCCCTCAGGCGCTCTTTCACGGTGAGTATAGTCATTAGAAGTTCCGCTGGAGTGTCGCTCTGCTGCATTGACATCTGTCTGCCCTTTGTACGTAGATGATGAGGAGCTGGATGCTGAGGGTGCGATTGACCCAGGCATCGAGTATTTGGCACCGCCCAGGGGCACGGTCTTTGCTCGCAAAAAACACGAGCTCATCAAGCAGGAGCCGGAGAGTGAGGACGAGGAGGAGGACGGCCGAGAGGAAGCCAGGAAGGACAAGGGCGAGCGCAGAAAAGAGAAGGTCGAGGCGGGAACGCCGTCCACACCCCGCTACGCCCCCCTCAGCCTTTACGATGAGCGCATGCTGCTGCGAAGGCTGGAGGTGTGCCCGCAAGCGCTGGCTGTGACGCCGCAGGCCAAGCGACTTCGCCGGAAGCTGCTCGTGCGCCAGGCCAAGCGCGAGAGGGGGCTCCCCCTGCTGGATGCCGACCAGGCTGTCAGCGCTGCCCTCAGCTTGGTCGGCGGCGTGTATGGGGCTCAGGTGGCCGCGTCCAGCGAGACTGGAAAGTTCAGGATGAACACAGATGATCTGCGCATACTCGACCGCTTTCAGGTAATGTATACAGTCTCAGCGGCACATTTATTAGCTAGAGCTACCTTGTGGCTGCGCAGGTGGTGTTATAGTCTAATATGCTAGCCCACCACCACCACAGAGACCGAGTGTAGGGCTGTTTCTCAATACCGAGTACGCGAACTTCAGACTTGTGTACTTCCTAGTCTGGACTTCGACTTGTGAGTACATTCTCCCGATGATGGGAGGACTGAGTTTGGTTATTCTACAGTTGGAACAGCAGCGTACTTGTTTATGGAGACAAGACAGGTTACTTTCCACACCTAGATAAAATCCTAAAACATCTTGTATAAAGCCTGTCAGTGGTGGAAGAAGTGCTCAGATCTCTTACTTTAATCTACGTGTAACAACGGATATACCGATCGCATTTAAGCATAAATAAAAACCTTCCCAAACATAAGCAAGCACCAAACAAGCCTGATTTTAGAAGGGAATTTAATTCTGAACTTCAGTTTATATCAGACAATTCATATTTCGAATACAGGTTGAATAAATAATACATATCCTGCATAATAAATTCATTAATAACTTTACGTCACATCTCTGATATCGTCTGAGCATTTTTTTATTTAAGCTCCATCTTGATAAACTGCTCGCATAGTTGAATTTTAAACAACTACATCCTTGCCTAAAAGAATCTTATATAACTTCATTCCGTGGCACAATAACAGTATTACTTTGGAAATTATACATCCAGTTGGGAGTCCTCTCATCCGTCTTTACTGACCTGGCAATGCATTGTGGGATATTTCGCTGTCCGATGCATCCTCGATAATATTGGCTGTTCCCTGAATGACATGCCATTTCTGCATTTGAGATGGGCGTGTGTGATATGTTGTTTCGACTACGATATTGTCTTTGTAGGAAAAAAAAAACAGTCAAACGGTCTTACATCGTATTCACTATGTAGCCAGGTAGGATAGACCTGAGTGCTGAGCACTGAGCGCATACAGCGTTCTAGCTCCACAGCTTGATTTGGCGTTCTACCTTAAAACGTGAGCCTGAAGTTAAAATGAGTGAACAAACTGCCCTAGGAAACAGAATGCAGACACCACCAGCCTCCCAGTCTGTGTTGTTGGAAGTGGTTTGGCTTTGAAAACACGGCAATCTGCAAACTGTCGGAAATCGTTTGCAGTTGATGACAGCTCGGCAACTAATGCATTTCATCATTTGCAAACATCGCGACTCCATGACAGGCAACCCAGCCAAGGTACCAGCACAAAAACACACTCGGCAAACCTAAAAAAGTGCCTCATGACAAGAAAAGCAAGACATTGCAAATGTTGTCACCAGTTACACTGCGAAAAACACGATGCTAATTCAGGCGGCTGAGAGACATGGGTTCAAACAACGTCTGAATACTTTAGACCCAAGATATACACTGCCAAAGTGTTGTCTAATTATCGCTATTGACAAAATCCCAGAAAAAAAGAGGTAATTTATTTTCAGTATCGCACACCCCTAATCTGAGATTGATTTGGTTTCCTGTACAGGTCACAGCATCCAGCAGGAAAGGCTTCTACCAGCCCAGTGTCTCCTTCTGGCACAGGCTCATGGGCTCTGACGCCTGTATGGACCAGGATATCAAAAGTCCTTACACATCTAGAACTCTTAAACCGTATATAAGGTACACACATTAAGCAGGTCATCATGTTTTGGTTCATAATGAAGAAATCTCTCAAAATCAAAACACAGGAGAGGACATGTGTGTGTCTATGTGTGGGTGTGCATCTGCAGGAGAGACTTCGAGACCAAGCCCCTGAAGATGAACTTGCTGGCTGAGATTCGAGCGTACCCCCACAGGAACGACCCATCTTGGGTTCCGGAGCCTGATTCGTCCATAGATTACTGCTACGTACGGCCCAACCACATTCCCTCTGTCAATTCCATGTGCCATGACATGTTCTGGCCTGGTGAGTCAGATTTATTTTGTTCTAATAATTATTGTGACATTACCAAAATAAAAGATGGTAGCTCAGTGGTTAGGTCTTGTTTAGCTCGAATCCTGAAATGACCACTATAGAGCTTACATGTCTATAAACCCCTAGGCAAAAAGGGGGGATAAAACTGGAAAAAGGGGAATTTCAATCTCTACGATGCAAATCACGTCACAATGCATCACTACACCCCTAGAACGCATTCTTGAGAGTCCCAAGGCAAATGAATGACATATCTGGTCTTAGTCAGGCCAAATGGAGCTATTCTGAAATGAACAAGACCCTGAAGGAACAGCTATTAAGAGAACAGGTCAGCACTCTGAAACAATGGGTAATGTTGCCAGAAAGGAAGGATTTCAAAGGTCCAAAGGCTGTTCAAGCATGGATGACCACCTCTTTTGTGAAGAACAATAACCAGAAGGTTGTCAAATGCAGGGTTTGTGTCTAGGTGATGTGGTATAAAGCCATTGCTGTCTAAGAAGAACATGGAGTGCAGAATGAGGTTACTGGCTGAATATGAACCATTGCCAAGTCAGGGAACTTCTGGGACCTTGTAAAATGGATTACTGAATTGTTTCCATTCTTTTTTAAAACGTATGCATTGTCATTGCTTTATCACGTCTTTTTGCCTTACAAATACAAGGCATGTGCAGATCAAAACATAACCCTCACTGAGGTCTGTGCTTCCCTGAAGGTGTGGACCTGTCCGAGTGCCTGCAGTACCCAGATTTCAGCGTAGTGGTGCTTTATAAGAAAGTGGTGATTGGTTTTGGCTTCATGGTGCCTGATGTCAAATACAACGAGGCCTACATCTCCTTCCTGCTGGTGCACCCGGAGTGGAGGAGGGCTGGCATCGCCACGTTTATGATTTACCATCTGATTCAGGTGAGCCGTCATGAAATGCACAGCACAACCCGGAGAAGTTCTCGTCACGTTCCGGCTGCTGCCAATAAAAAAAAGCTGAAGTTTGGCTGCCTAGGCTCCTTAAACAGACGGGCACAGTGTGTAGGTGTGGGTTTCGGAAAGTGTCTTCATACTTTTGACCACATAGTAACCGGTAAACTAAACAAAGTTATCTTCCCTCTCGGCAGACGTGTATGGGCAAAGATGTCACACTTCATGTTTCGGCCAGCAACCCTGCCATGCTGCTGTACCAGAAGTTTGGCTTCAAGGCTGAGGAGTACATCTTGGACTTCTATGATAAATACTACCCAGTGGACAGCAAAGAGTGCAGACATGCCTTCTTCCTGCGGCTAAGGCGCTAAAATGTGTCTGATTACCTCTGTGTGCCCAAAAGACTGTTGTATGTACTGAGAGATGAGGTGCTGGATGTGTGTGTGTTGTCATTTAAGAGTAAAATGTTTTGTTTTTTTTGCTCAAAAGTTTTCTCTGCCTGTTTTTTCTGATCACAATACCATTGTTTAATGGATAACTCAATAGACCCTTCATAAAATAGGAGATGCATTGTCCTTTTTGCATACGGATGGCTCTACGTTTTTCATTTTTAGTTGGAAACTGTTTCTGTGCTCTGAATGGAGGATTAGCTGCGTTTGGACCATGCAGCCATCTTAATGGTTGTTTACGTCTTGATTTCTATCCCAGTCATTTACTGATACAGTCCTGCAGCAAATGAGCATGTGCATATATCTTGTCTAAGCACGTGGATCAAACATTTCTCGGATGGAGCTGGTTCAGTCCTACCTCCTGCAGCCCCCACATAAGAGACTGGATTTACTGTGGTCAGGTTACTGCAACGTGTGAGAGAAAGTGTGGAGTCCAACAACGATCATTCAGCTTCTGCAAGCATAAAAAAGAATGAATCCATTTGGAGACATTGGAGTCTGTTCAGTTCAATGCCTCAGAAAAATTCAACTGACATTAAGGCAGTCGTGTCACCGCAGTAGTCCGTTCTGGAAAGGACAAGAGCCTGGATGAGGATCTGAGATGCTTCAGTGATCAGAAAAAGATCTGGTCCGAAAAATTGAGTTGAATTCCGTGCAGTGTGGGCCAGATGAACAGTGAGGCTATCTTTAGGCACTTTTGCACCAGAGGAACTTTTTCATAGTACTTGGAACTGTTTGAGAAAGTGTCCCTTTCTCATGCGTTCACATTGCAGGAATTGAGGACGATTGTAGTTCCTAGAATGCAGTGGCTAAGGACTGTTTTAGCTCCTACTTCAGCGTAGGAACCCTAAGCGACGCAGTTTGCAGTGATTGGTCCAGGCGCAAGTGACGCATGTGTATAGTGATTGGTCCAGACACAAGCATCTATGTTGAGGGCAACTGCCATTTTTAAATATACTTGTACACCTGTAGCCCTATAAACAACAGATCTTCACGCTAAAAATGGACCGAAAGGGAAGACCAGGCTTTGCTAAGTCTAGATGAAACAGAGCAGGTACAATGCAAGTCTGAGTTGTTTCACCAGCCATCCCGTGACTTATGTCCCTGCAGCATTCCTACAGGAGCCTTATGCTAATCGAGAGCTAGATTGCTTGGGAGATATTTACATGGAGACATAGATCAGTTTAGTATGAAAGAGGTGTGAATTGTTTTGCCATGACTGGATGATTCACTGACTCTGAGTACAATGAAAGATTCAGTCCGTTCTCTGACTCTCCTCCAATGACAGGCTACAGCTGTTTGCTGATTTAGTCAGTCTTGGCCCTGCATCTAATGAACATCAGCAGCAGCAACTGACTCGGTCTGTGGCAGTGATTTGATACTGATTCTTTCAAAAGGACCAAACTGTTTGCAAATGAAGCATTTACACTCTCTGATCACTTTTTTAGGCTCACCTACTTGTTTCTCCACCCGGTGTCCATTTTATCAGTCCCACTTACTATACAGAAGCAGACTGTAGTCCATCTGTTTCTCTATATACTCTGTTAGTCCCCTTTACTCTGTTCTCTAATGGTGAGGATTCCCACAGATCAAGTACTATTTGGGTGATGGATCATTCTCAGCACTGACACCAACATGGTGGTGGTGTGTTGGTGTGTGTCATGCCGGTACGAGTGGATCAGACACAGTGGTGCTGCTGGAGTATTTAAACACTGTGTTTACTCACTGTGCTCTCTATAAGACATATCTACCCTATTGGTCCACCCTGTAGATGTAAAGTCAGAGACAGCAGCTCATGTTGCTGCACAGTTTGTGTTAGTCATCCTCTAATACTTTGTCAGTGCTCACAGGATGCTGGTTCCTGGTCATTTGTGGTTGTTGAACTATTTTCAGTCCAGCAGTGACACTAGGTGTTCAAAACCTCCAGCAGCACTGCTGTGTCTGATCCATTCATAGAAGCACAACAGTGTCACTGCACACTGAGAATGATCCACCACTCAATAGTACCTGGTCTGTGCTGGACCTGACCATTAGAGAACAGAGTACAGCTTAAGAACAAAGTATGTAGAGAAACAGATGGACCACAATCTGTAATTGTAGAACTACAAAGTGCTCCTATATGGCAAGTGGAACTGATAAAATGGACAATGAGTGTACACTCAATTCTTCAGTCCCCAAGCTGTAGTTTAATGAGGTAACTCTGTTGTAATGGATATGAGCAGTCATGTACCTAGGCTGGTTGAGGCCATGGTTCCGTTCTCAGTTACAGCACTGAGGTCCTGTTTCTCACATGTAGATCCATTTATCTGCCCTGCTGGAGAAGTCTGGGAACACAATATATAACAGTACACGTAGTACTAATGCTAGTATTTAGAGCGAATGTTCTCCTGCACTCATTTTCAGGCATTATTATGACTGCCGGGTTCATTATACATGTAATGATCTTCACACTTGCATCAAATAGAAAGAGAGGGAGAGGTGTAACTACAGTTCTCACCATGGATCTGTCTGGAGCTGCCACGGTGAAGTTAACACGCAGGCAGACTTCATAACTGTCCTCTTCGATGAAGGCAGAGGCCAACTGGAGACCAGAAGAACACATCAGAAACAATGCTGGGACATGCAAAGTGTGAGCATCTCAGTTTGTGTGGGGGTATGGGGATGATGGGAACCGTATGAATAAGAAATTGGCACTTCTTTGCAGTGTGGCAGAATACAGAATTGCCATGAATGAACCTGGCCTGCAGCAGTGTTTAAGTAGGGGGTGGGTGTCCGAGTAACACCCACATAAATGCCAATACCCAAGGTTTCCCAGCATTGCATTGCCCAGAGCATCACACTGTCAGTGTTATTCACTTCACCTGTCACTGGCTTTAATGTTATGACTGATTTGTCGCTGTAAATAGTGTGTCGTGTTCAGAGCTCACCCTGCCCATCCTCGGCTCTCCCACCAGAGCCCTGAAGTCGCTGTTGTTCTGCGTGTAACTGCGCAGGTGTGCGCAAATGTGATCCAACTGCTTCCTCCAGAATCCTGCAACCAAGTGGCAAGAGACTTCACAAGACCAACAGTGGTGGTGTTTATTTTTATTATTGGAATAAATCTCTGTACTATGACATTTAGTACTATATGCACTATACAGTGGTGTGAAAAAGTGTTTGTCCCCTTCCTGATTTTCTATTTTTTTGTCACACGTAAGTGTTTCGGAACCTCAAACCAATTTAAATATTTGTCAACGACAACACAAGTAAACAAAATGCAGTTTTTAAATGAAGGTTATTAAGGGAGAAATAAATCCAAACCTACATGGCCCTGTGTGAAAAAGTGATTGCCCCTCCCTCGTTAAAACATAACTTAACTATGGTTTATCAGACCTGAGTTCACTGTCTCTAGCCACACCCAGACCTGATTATTGCCACACCTGTTCTCAATCAGGACATCACTTAAATAGGACCTGCCTGACAAAGTGAAGTACACCAAAAGATCCTTAAAAGCTATACATCATGCCGAGATCCAAAGAAACTCAGGAACAATTGAGAAAGAAAGTCATTGAGATCTATCAGTCTGGAAAGGGTTATAAAGGCATTTCTAAAGCTTTGGGACTCCAGCGAACCACAGTGAGAGCCATTATCCACAAATGGCGAAGACATGGAACAGTGGTGAACCTTAAAAGGAGTGGCTGGCCAACCAAAAGTACCCCAAGAGCGCAGCGAGGACTCATCCAAGAGGTCACAAAAGACCCTACAACAACATCCAAAGAACTGCAAGCCTCACTTGCCTCAGTTAAGGTCAGTGTTCATGCCTCCACCATAAGAGAGAGACTGGGCAAAAATGGCCTGCATGGCAGAGTTCCAAGACATAAACCACCGTTGAGCAAAAAGAACATGAAGGCTCAATTTTTCCAGAACACATATTGATGATCCCTAAGACTTTTGGGAAAACATTCTGTGAACTGACGAGACTCTTTGGAAAGTGTGTGTCCCATTACATCTGGTGTAAAAGTAACACAGCATTTCAGAAAAAGAACATTATAGCAACAGTAAAATATGGTGGTGGTAGTGTGATGGTCTGGGGCTGTTTTGCTGCTTCAGGACCTGGAAGACTTGCTGTGATAAATGGAACTATGGATTCTGCTGTCTACCAAAAAATCCTGAAGCAGAATGTCTGGCCATCTGCTCGTGACCTCAAGCTGAAACTAACTTGGGTTCTGCAGCAGGACAATGATCCAAAACACACCAGCAAGTCCACCTCTGAATGGCTGAAGAAAAACAAAATGAAGACTTTGGAGTGACCTAGTCAAAGTCCTGACCTGTGTCCTACTGAGATGTTGTGGCATGACCTTAAAAAAGGCCGTTCATGCTTGAAAACCCTCCAATGTGGCAGAATTACAACAATTCTGCAAAAGATGAGTGGCCAAAAAAATTCCTCCACAACGCTGTAAAAGACTCACTGCAGGTTATGGCAAATGCTTTGGTTGCAGTTGTTGCTGCTAAGGGTGGCCCAACCAGTTATTAGGTTTAGGGGGCAATCACTTTTCCACACAGGGCCATGTAGGTTTGGATTTATTTCTCCCTTAATAATAAACACTTTCATTTAAAAACTGCATTTTTGTGTTTACTTGTGTTGTCTTTTGACTAATATATTTAAATTGGTTTGATGTTCCGAAACACTTAAGTGTGACAAACATACAAAAAAAATAGGGAATCAGGAAGGGGGCAAACACTGTATACTGTACTTATATGCTGACTTTGTAAATGAATAAAACGTAGCATTTGCAGGGGAACAGACACACACGATTTTCATGCATACATTTTAAAACACGTTAAACAAAAACTCAGCATGGGCAAACTTTTAAGCAGTAAAACGTGCGTTACCTCGTCCAGGGCTGATAGCCGTGAGAAGAGGCTTCCTATCTGTCATCTGCCCCTGTCTGCTAAGCTCCGCCTCCCTTTGCTGGCCCCGTTTCTGCAGCTCAGCGCAGGAGGGGTAGAAGAGGCCGACAGTCTGCGTCTGCGCATCTGTACATATCGTCCTGCTTGCTGATACACTCTGAAAAGACATTACTGGATAGGAGTCTCACATTTTGTAATAGAAAACAACGTAACATGAAAACGGATCATTCCTTAAACCAGTGGTTCTCAAACGTTTTCTGCAGTGCCCCATTTTGTAGATACGAATACTTTCGAGCCGCCGAACTCCGGCGAACACATACGCATCTTTTGCTTTCAACTACACTGGAATTTATTTTAAACTTTGTAATTAAACATGCCTCATTCATTTGCCTTGCTGCACCCCCTGCAATAGCTCTGCATGACCCCTTGGGGGAGCACCCCCAACTGTGGGAACCACTGCCTTAAACAAAGAAATGCACATTACTGTTACATTTTTTTGTAACAGTGTTCCTCAATTTCCACCATGTTTATGAAGACAATCATTAGTCATGGAGACTTTCGTGACGCACGATATACCTGGTCAGGTCCCAGTATGACCTCTTCTGTGGCACAGGTAGGCATTCGGGGTGGTCCTTCCAGGAAGATGCCACAGTTTCCACAGTAGGTGGCGTAAGAGTGACTGTTTGCCCCACACTGGGAACAGGTAAGAGACTTGGCTGCATGGCCAGGCTGAAACACATTGAACAAACACACACTAGAGTTAGTTCTGGAATTTATTTTATTTGAATTATTAAAATTACCATTAGTGAAATGCAGTGTTCTTGAGCTTATTGTGCATCAGTGATAAACAACAATAAAGATAACATTAGTACAACAAACATCAAGTACGTCAGCGCAGTGGTATGAGAAAGTATTTATTATGAAGTACACTACACAGACAAAAGTTTGTGGACACCCCTTCTAATTATAGAGCCCTTCTTTTTCAGCAACACTCATCTGTTACACATTCATATTATAAAGCATACATTTCTGGATGCTCCATAGACAAACCGTGGCAGAAAAATAGATTAAGTACAATGGATTGTACTTAAGTGACTCTCAAAATTGAATGGTTTCTACTTCCAACAAGTCCTTAAATAAAGTTCACAGAGAATTGGTTTGCCAGATTTGATGGAGAAATTGGCTGGCTTGCTCAGAGCCTTGACCTCAACTCCATCAGACACCTTAAAAATGGCCTGGAATGCCAAAAGTGAGCCAAGGCTTATTGTCTGTCACCAGAAGCCAACCTCACAGTCATGTTCCAATATCTAGTGGAAAGCCATTTTAGAAGAACAAAGACTATATTTCTTCAACAGAAAACTGCTATATCTCAACTTTTATGGAAACAGACAGTTTCTTGGCTCTTAAAAGCATTTTAGTGGTCTGTGTCTCACCTTGGCACCACACCAGTCGCAGAATCGGGCATCCCAGTGATTCACTCTGCTACATTTGGTGCAGGATACCATATTTCCTTCAGAGCAGGGTAGAGCAGGAGCTCGCTGTCCATGCAACACAGCCTACAACCACATCATCACCGTGCTATTTAATAAATCTATACTCTATGAAATCTATAGTTTTTAGGCTTCTCATCATTCTTACGCCGTCAGCTTGAGGGAGTCTGCTCTCACATGTCACGCAGGAGATCAGGTGGGCGGGGTTTCCAGTGCCGCATGATTGGCAGATCAGTTTGCCCTATGGAAGAAGCTACATGGTTACTACAGTGAGGGGAAACACTGACAACGAACAGTTCTGTACCACCTCGGAACTTATTAAATTTGCTTCTCGACACATTTTGACTAGAAAAATTTGTCTCGGTTCTTGTCGTTCGCTTGGTTCTCGGCACACTTGCTTAAACTTGTATGAGTTTCACGATTGATATTCAGTAGATAAGCTTTACACAGACCTATTCTTGTCCTTTTTGTTGTTGTATTGCACGGCTTCTGACAACATCAGAAAAGTTTTATAATGAATGGAAAATTTCATTTTTTACATATACATACACGAATAAACTACATATTTAATATTTCATCTGCATGTATAACCAAATTGTTAAACCACTATCTAACATTTCAGGACTGAAGATTTATCTGAATGCGCCTAATCCTGATCAGGGTCGCGGGAAAAGCGGTGCCTAGCTGGAGGCACATGGGGGTAAGGCAGGAACAAGTCTAGACAGGGCACCAATCCAACGTAGCACACAAACACACTCACACACTATGTACTTCTTGAGGTATAATGAAGAACAACAATGAATTTGAAAAATGCTAATGAATGAAAAAAATGCTTGTTACTGATCCAGCAATGTATAGGAATGTGTATAGTCCTGTGTATCCACAGCTTCAAACTGACCTGTGGTTGAAGCTGTGGAGCTGTTGGAGCCTCACACACCACACAAGAGGACGTGTTAGCTGGCACCATGCTCTTACACTGCAAACACAGGACCATCTGGAATAACACACACACACAAACGAATAGTGACCATTTCAGAAATACAGCTGCAGTGGTCTCTCGGTTCTCGTTGTTTATTCGTTCCAGAAGGCTTGTCGAGACACGAAACTGACGAGTACCTAGGAAATTTTTCCCACAAGCAATAATGTAAATTGAATTAATCCCATCCAGACCCCCAGAAAATCCACACTGTATGCATTAATGGAGCTGTATTGTACAGGTGCTCCCTGATATACAATGGGGATATGTTCCAACAAAATCCATCATAAGCTAAATGTATCATGAACTGAGGAGTTTAACAAATGTTTGGTAGAGCGTGTATACTGAGAGCCTGTACTGTAAAGCACATGCTTTTTTGGTGAACTCAAGGTGATAACATAGCTGCTAATGCTAACTGCAGCATGTCTGTGTCTTCTGGAGCATCGAGTTCCTGTTTCCCTTTCCGTTGGCAGTCAAAACAACCTTTTGTAGGACCCATGGATACTTATTTGCACTAAGAATACAGTACTGTGATGTAAAAAAAAAAAAGAAACACAATGAAAATAGCAGAAATCTTCAGGGAGCACCTGTATCTGGGAAGGTAATACTGTATATGGGTTAAGTAGGTTAATAACCTTATTGGACCATGGACCAGCAAACAGATATTAGTCTGAAAGGACGTTACGCAGCCCATAGTAGTATATAGCTGAACTAACCAATAGCAGACTACTGTGTACTGTATACACTTAACAGTGCTAAAGCAATGACACGTTACCTTTCCACCCTCTGCAGGGGGCACCGTCTGTCTGGGGATAGGAGGTGCTGGCGCTCCACAGTTCAGGCAGAATCGAGCAAAGGGGTCAGAGGGCCGAGGACACGAACACTTAAAGCACCTAAACAAAAAGTTCAGAGTCTCAGTTCACATTCATAAAGCCTGTAACTTTTCGAAAACTAATTGTGAATAAACAATATTACTTCAGTGGAAAATCTTAAAAGCATTGGCTGAGCATGATAATGAAACAGCATGTTTGCTGAATCCTTTTCAAATATCCAGCCTTCTTCACATCAGGTGGAGAGCAAGAGGTTGATTTGAACACTTCTATATTTGTCAAGCAATTTTAAGATGGTCACTAATACAGCGTGTAAAGAACCCACGTACATAAGATAATAAACAAACAGATTGAAGTATTAACATTTCTTTAAGAAAGTAACCCCAAGATCACCTTCTCTCACCTGAGGAAATCTGTTTCTCTCTGGATGCGAGATATCTGTGTGCTGGTCAGATTCTTGAGCAGTCGCTCTCTGTCAGCACTCTAAAAAAACAATGTGAGTGTGTGTTAAATCAGCATGATGTATATCCCAAGTCAAGTCAAGTCAAGTCAAGTCAGATTTATTTATATAGCGCTTTTTACAATGGAGCATTGTCTCAAAGCAACTTTACAAGTTTAGATTATCTCCTAATAACTACGTCCAATCCCAAATTGAGCAAGCCTAGGGCGACAGTGGCAAGGAACACTCCTAGGTCTAGAAGAAACCTTGGGAGGACCAAGACTCAAAAAGGGACCCAACCTCCTGTGCGGCGTAGATGATAAACTAAGAGCGAAAAACTTTACAGTCATTGAGTCAAGTTCGAATAAAATGTGAATTATGCACAGTGAGCTCCATCAATTGAACATCATGTGTGGGGGGCCGAACTGCCGAACACAGCTCGAGAGAAAACAGAAAATGTAAAGGAAGAAGAAGGGGGAATGAAGAAGGAGATTAGTTATTGATTAAGACACAGTGGTTTATTAACATCACTGTGCCATGTCAATCACTGATGGCCAAGTGTAGCATGAGACCCGCAGCATTATCTTATAGCGCATAGCTAGAAGCTAGAAAGAGGAAGAACTCCTGGAAGGAACAACACCAAGATGTATCACATGAGACATTGGCAACCCCACGATCGGCAAGACAACATCAACCCACTTCTCGATCATCATACGACTCTTTGACTATGAACCCCCAGCTCTCCTATCCCAAGAGATACACCCTACTATATTATGAATTAAGCATATGTAAGGTTTAGAAACTCTTTGGAAACCCTTTGTTATGATTTTGGTTTCTGCGTTAATCATATATGTGTCTGGGGTGGGTTTCCCAAAACGTTTTGCTAAATGCTAAGTTCTTGCTAACCTCATACTATATTATTAAATTTACGAGCGTTTCCTGAAACCCTATATAACCAATGTATTACTTAAACTCGTTCGTAAAAGTAAGTGTTCGTAACACTGTGTACTGCTTAACTTGTAGGTCATGTGCAGTTCTACTTCAAAAACGATAGAGGCTGCTAATTGTCCGCTAAAAAATCCTGATGTGCGTGCTGGATCTATGCATAGCAACGGCACACGCTGTAAACAGCCTATATACAAATTCATTCAAATTAATATTTACTTTTGAAAACGTAATTGCAATGTGTACACTCCATCCAATACAAACAAAAATCCAAATCTACTAGCTTGAATTATGTAGTTATTATGTTCCTAGTATTAAACTTTGGCTCTATCATGGTGTAATGGATAGCATTGCAGCTTCCCAGTACAAAAGGTCCTTAGTTCAATTCTGAGCTTAACTGTATACAGCTTAACTGTATTTCATTCCAGGTTTTTAAACAGTACATTCACGTGAAACAAGCAATTGGATTTTTTATACCAGTAGCTATCCAACGAAATCTGTTGTGTAAACCCTAGAGACTGTTCTGTGTGAAACTTATATCTGCTGCCGCATGACTGCCTGATTGGTGACTAATAAGTTTATATTTATTTAATAAGTTTTAGAATTGCTACCTGTGTGGATTTTGAGAGTAGTTCTGCGGGTGTGTGCAGGCCCTGGGCTAAAGTACGCCGTCCTTTCTGAGAGCGCCTGTGTCCGATTCCAGGACTTTCTAAAGCAACACACATGGACAATGATCAGAATGGTGCGACCAAGACAAGTCAAGACATATAATCAAGGGTGTAAATTTCATTTAAACGTGTTTTCTCTTTAAAAAAAAGCACTTCTTGAGAGGGGTGCCAAAGGTGCTACCAAAAGAACTGCTGTATTAAATATATATAGGCTACAGATTTCTGTATGTCCACCTATACCAAGAACTGCCGGTAGATGCCACACTATATATGGGCATAGTTTTCCTAGATTCAATAAGAATGGTGTGATCTCATCTAACAAAATCTTACTTGATCTATTTAAAATTATATAGTTATGTTTACAATGGGAGGAGGCCTGATGTTATAAGCAGGCGTGGAATTCCAAGAAATTGTGCGGCCAAGTATATGCCATGTGTGTATTACATAATCGTATGCATAAATGTGTATTATGTCACTGCCCCAGTTATCGTGTCATATCATTACAAATAAGTTGAAAAAAGAAGAGAGGAAGAATTACCAGAGTGGTTCAGTTATTTATACTTTATATAACTGTGTGGTACACCATCAACCTTACCTGTATATTTTTGTAGAAGTATCTCCTACCCATTTCTGCTGCTCCTTTTCAAAAAATGTTTTTAATTTGGTGATTCGGATAAACACAAATGCACCATTTTATACATAGTGCAATCCTAATAGAACCTAAGAGGTCATTTTTAACAGTAGTTTTTAATCCCAGACTACTTAGGAGATAAAACAGACCTGCTGGACGTCACTTTGCTCCAAAGTCATTAGTGAGTAATCCTGATCCTCTGGGTCTTCAGAAGACACCAGTT
This sequence comes from Ancistrus triradiatus, assembly GCA_025084515.1. Lineage (NCBI taxonomy): Eukaryota > Metazoa > Chordata > Actinopteri > Siluriformes > Loricariidae > Ancistrus > Ancistrus triradiatus. The sequence continues at coordinate 52,623 of JAJAGP010002829.1, forward strand.
CCACGATGAACACCTTGGTGAGGACAGCGCTCTGCCGACCATCACTGCACAAAGAGAGAAGCGTGTGTCATTGCTTAGCTTAGCACCACCTTCAAAAAGTCTTTCCCAAATATAAGAATGTCTAGTGTAATTTCAGATACCTGAAGAGAAAAGTCATTGCATAGCCACTTTTACTCTTGATGAGTTAAAACATCGTGTGACACTTAAACACATTTGAAGGCACACATATACTACTGTGCAAATGTCTTAGGCCACCATTAGATTTGTCGTTTTAGCAATGACCATATATAACATATTGTCAACGATTGGAGCCAAAAAATGTCAAACTTGGATTCGTCCCTCCATAATACTCTTTTCCACTGATCTTCATTCCAGTCTTTGTGAGCTTTAGCATATTTCACCCTGTTCCCTTTCTGAAAAAGTGGTTTCTTAGCTGCTATTGTTTCAAAAAGACCATTTACTTCTTCAGATTGTAGAAGGGTCAACTTGGCAGCTCGATGAAGCTACCAGATGCTGCTATTGCTAAAGTATTGGGGGAGGTCAAACTAAATACTTGCCATTGTAGCATATATAAGCTGCTTTTTTAATGATTAGTTTCAGTGTTTTAATACTGCATTCACAATTCCTGTATTTTCTGGTGTATTTTCCTGTATTGTAATAAAGAGATTGAGAAATAATTACATATGGTCATTATTCCATTACTAAAACAATGGTATATCTAATCTAATAGTGACCCAAGACTTTCGCACAGTACTGTAGTAGTGTGATATTTAAAATACTGTATAAAGGTCACGAAGCAGCTTAATTAAAACAAATGTCCTTAATTTATCTACTTCATTAAACAATAATAATAATCATAATATGTTATTCGGTTGTTAATTAAAAAAAACAAACATTTATTTTAAGTCCCAATGCTTTGCTTTCTCCATTTTTTGCAGCACCTGGTTACAGCCATGACTTTGACTTGCACTTTGCCACTGGGTAAGCGTATGGGTTCGGTGTATCTTAGCGTGCTGCTGTCCCTGAGCCCTGGTCTTCGCGGCAACTCTGGTTTAGTTCCATCCAGTGTGTAGAAGATGCTCACATCGGGGGTGCCTGAAATAAAAACACACAAACAAACTTCCCATGTTGGCTCTGAGGTGCACATCACCTGCATCACACAAGGAGTCGCTTGCATCATGCTCAAAAAAATACAAGTGCTTGAACAAACACCCTGGTGATTTGCCTGACTTGTTTTATGCCTTTTTGTTGGACGCCAGTGTATTACCTTAAACCTTATCAAATCATAATTGCAAGTACAGTATGATTGGCCTAATGCTATATGCTGGGGAAAATCTTTGTGATATCATACTTACTAACCCTCGTCCCTGTTTTTCCACTCCTTATGGATTCCCATTTTCTTTACAATGTGTGTGCAATGATTAGCTTATCTGTTTTTTTGAGAAGGGAATCCCTTCTTTCCCTTTGCCTTCAACTTGAAAGACTGAAAATCGAAGCATTCAGTTGTTTGTTTCATTGTGGTACCGAAAAGCTGCAAACATCCAGCTGCTACGGTACAGTCCAAAGTCATTACTAAAGGGAAATGAAGCCTGAACCCACCTGACTTGATCTCTATGGGTGTAATGGTGTCTATTTCATGCTTGGCCTTTCCAGGAGGAGGAATCCGAAGTGGAATTATGAAAGGAACCACAACAGATCCTGCAGTCATTCTGATTCAGAGGTATTTAGCACACTAAATACTAACGATTCACCTAAAGACAGAATAGACAGAAATGACGCCAGTTAGTCATGTTAAATGGCACAAGATATTAGCTTATACAGATGCAGTGTACAGTATACAGTATATACTGGTGCAGTTGTATTTACATATTACTGGTGCAGTAATGTTATATAAGTATATACTGGTGCGTTTGTAGTATAACAGTATATCTGGTGCAGTATGTAGTATACAGTATATACTGATGCAGTAAATGTTAGTCTACATATATACTGGTGCATTTTGTAGTATACAGTATATACTGATGCAGTTTTGTATGTAACAGTTGACTGGTGCAGTAAATGTAGTTTTATAGTATATACTGAATGCACTATGTGTTACAGTATATACTGATGCAGTATTGTATACAGTATATACTGGTGCAGTAATGTGTATTCAGTATATACGTGATGCAGTCTGTATATACAGATATACTGTGCAGTAACTGTAGTATACAGTATATACTGATGCGATTTGTAGTATCCAGTATATACTGGTGCAGTAATGTAGTATACAGTATATACTGAATGCGTTTTGTAGGTACAGATATACTGGTGCAGTAATGTAGTTTACTAGTATATACTAAATGCAGTATTATTTTATAGTATTACGATGCAGTATGTAGTATAGAGTATATAATGATGCAGTTTTGTAGTATACGTATATACTTGTGCATGTATGTAGTTTATAGTTATAACGGATGCATATGTAGTATACATAAGACTGATGCAGTAGTAGTATAACAGTAAGATACTGTGCAGTATGTAGTATACAGTATAACTGATGCAGTTTGTATTGGTACGTAATACTGATGCAGTATGTAGTATACATTATTATACTGGGCAGTATGTAGTATACAGTATATACGGTGCAGTATTGTAAGTAATACCGATATACTGATGCAGTTTTTGTCGTGTAACAGTATATACTGATGCAGTATGTAAAGTATCACAGGTATAATCTGTGTACAAGTATGTAAGTATACAGTATTCTGATGGCGTTTGTATTGTCAGTATCTAACTGGTCAGTATGTAGTTTATGTATATACTAATGCAGTCTGCTAGTTTATAGTATATCTGATGCAGTATGTAGTATAGATAATAACTGATGCATTTTGTAGTATCCGTATAATACTTGTGTCAGTCAGTAGTTTTATAGTAATATACTGAATGTCAATATGTATAATACAAGTATTACTGATGCAGTATGTGTATACAGTATATACCTGGTGGCAGTATGTCGTATACAGTATATACTGATGCGTTTTGTAGTGTACATTATTACTGATGCAGTAGTAGTATACAGTAGATACTGGTGCATTACTGTCGTATACAGTATTACTGAAGTCAGTTTGTATGTACAGTATATACTGGTTGCAGTATGTAGTTTATAGTCTTACTAATGCAGTATGTAGTTTTATAGTATATACTGATGCAGTATGTAGTAATACAGTATATACTGATGCAGATGGTAGATAACAGTTATATACTGGTGCAGTACGTAGTTTATAGTAATTACTAATGCAGTATGTGCATCAACAGTATATACTCATGCAGTATGTAAGATCCAGTATATACTAGGCCAGTGTGTAGTATACAGTATAAGACTCATGCAGTATGTAGTTATACAGTAGACACTGATGCAGTGTGTAGTATACAGTTTAACTGGTGCAATTGTAGTATACAGTAATAATCAACTGGTGCAGTATGTAGTATACATAATATACTGAGGCAGTATGTAGTATTAGTGTTATACTGCTGCAGTATAAATAACAGTATTAAATTGGTGCAGTATTAGTATACCCGTATTACTGGTGCCAGTATGTATAATACCGTACCTACTGGTGCTATATTAGCATATAGTACATAACCTAACCCGGTGCAAGTATATATTATAAGTGTAGAATGGAGGCCTATGTATATAACAGTATATACTTGTGCGTAATTAGTATACACAGTATATACATGAGCATAATGTTAGCATACAGTATATACTGAAATGCAGTCATGTTTATAACAGTATATACCTGAGCAGTAGTAGTGACAGTATATACTGGTTCAGTATGTAAGTTTATAGGTTATACTGATCAGTATGTAGCATAACAGTATATACTCATGGTATGTAGTATACAGTATCATACTGAATGCAGTTGGTGTAGTAAAGTGTAGTAACAGTATATAAACTGGTGCAGTATGTAATATACAGTCTATAACTGGTGGTGCGTAAATGTAGTATCAGTATTAAACTGGTGCGTGTGTATATACCGTATTAAACTGGTGCAGTCTGGTAGTATAACAGTATTACTGAGTCAGTATGTAGTGACAGTTATACAACTGGTGCGTATGTAGTAGACAGTATATACTGGTGCCGTATGTATTATACAGTTATACTGGTTGCAGTATGTAGTATACAGTATACTACTGCGGCAGTATGTAGTATACAGCTATACTGATGCAGTATGTATTATACCGTATATCAATTTGGGGGGGCATTAAAATTTAATATACATTATCTGTGTGGCAGTATGTAGTATCCGATCATATAACTGGTGCAGTAGGTAACATACAGTAATACTGGGGCCATATTAGTACAGTACCTATCATAAACAAGGTGCAGTAATTAGTCTCCCATTTACATAGTAGGCATGCATAGTAATCCTAGTGGTAATATACCGTACAGCTGCAGTAATCCTAACTTACTGTGTAGTAAGTAGTATAGTATAGCAATAATGGGCATTTATATCTGGTTATGTAGTCTGTGGTTCTTAGTTTAAATTATCAGTGGATTATGATAATGTGTATATAAAATACAATACAGAATATGCAGTACAATTGGCTTTTACCTTTTTGCGGGACAACCGTACCAGGGACGCTGCGCTAATAACGCAACTACAGAGCAGCGAGCGATGTTATTGGTGAATCCCGTTACTCTTGGCAACTGCAAGTCCACACGTTTTGTCAAGCCTTTACAGTATCAATCATGAAAGCTAAATCCGGCACGCGTTACCAGCACTAAAATAGAATTTCTGACTAGCAGGTCACATATATCGTTTGGGACAATTCTTACTTGGAAATGAGTAACAACCAAACGTTTTCAGTTATCACATTTCAAACAGGCTGTAGCATAACCGCCATTAAACAGAAAGTCGAAGGACCCAAGCAACATGCTGCTCTGTCGTTTTTAAACAACCCGTTCTCACTAAATCCCTCCTTCGAACCACTATTGGCTAGGCGTCTCACAAACACAAAAATCCAGCTCCACGATTGGTTCCAACTTCACCCTGGAGGTGGGATTTGTCACAAAACTGGTGGGTAAATGACTAGAACACTGTCGTATTGCACTTTTTAACTGGTTTATTCGTCGTATCTGTGTGAAATCTCAGCCATGACAGACGTTAAGGTTAAAAAGGAGTCCACAGATCCCGTGGATATCGAAAACAGGTGCGTTTTGTATAAGTTTACAGTATTTGTGTTGAAGTGCAGCCTTGTGGGCATTGCAGTCCTAGAAGCTAATGAGTATCTCTCAGTATTTGTGTGATACATTGTGTAAATATTGTAGATAGAATAAGACATTAATTAGGTTACACTGGTTGTGGCTTAAATTGATCTCTACTCCTACAGGGTGTGTACCCCGATGGCAGTTCATAAGGTTTAGCTGTCTTGGTTTTTGGCTTTTATGAGGTCCACCTACCATATACAGCCATGTTGACTTTATTAGTTATACCTCCTTTTTTCTACACTCAGTGTCCATTTGATCAGTTCCACTTACTAAATAGAAGCATTTTGTAGCTCTTCAATTACAGACTGTAGTCCATCTGTTTCTGTACATACCGTGTTAGTTCAGGTACAGGTACTGATTAAATTTACATTTATCGCTTGTAAGCTTATCCAGAGCGACTTACAATCCAAGCAATTGTGGGTTAAGGGCCTTGCTCAAGGAGCCAACAGTGGCAGCTTGGCAGAGGTGGGATTTGAACCCTGGACCTTGTGGTCCATAGTCCAGTACCTTAACCACTGGGCTACCACAGTCAGTGTTTAAACACTGCTCACTCACTGTGCACTCTATTATACATATTTACCATATTGCTCCACCTTGAAGATGTTAAGTCAGAACTGGTAAAATGGACAATGTAGAAACAAGGAGGTGTACCTAATACCAGAGGGTGTAGAATATATCCCACAACTTGTCTGTCAGTGGAAAGGGACCATCATTGGACCACCACCCACCACATTTTTAGTTTCTGGGATGACTGTACATTATTGTTTATATTTTATACCCTGTACACTACCATATTAAAATAATAAGTACTATACAGTTATACTATAGTATAGATTATAGCTCAATTTTTTTCCATACACATTGTCAGCAACACTGACTAAGTTAAGCAGGGGTAGAATGAGAAGCTTTGCTTTGCTATCCTCAACCTAGCAATGCTTCTACACTTGATAACAGTATTGCATTCTGTCACTGGCATAGTGGTGGCCCCTTTCCATTAATGGTCACTTCACAAATTGACTGTATGTAGACTGGCAGGGAGGTGAATCTTATATTAATAGAGAGATCTGGCTATGAGAGGTTTGTTGTCATGTTTGTGTCTCTGCATGAAGGATAAAGGAGCTTTGTCAGCAGTTTCCACAAGGCATCACAGACCAGGTCATTCAAAATGACATGCCACATGTGGAGGCACAGCAAAGAGCCATGGCCATCAACAGGCTTCTGTCCGTGGTAAGTAGACTTTTTTAAACTTTTAATAAGTGCGTCTTGGACTTAAACCTTTATACATGGAATCTGTTGAAGCGTTTATCAAAGCAGACATCATGTCTAGGTCATTTTGTATTTTATCCATCCACATAGGGCCATTTGGATCTTCTCAGAAACAGTAATGGATTGTTATACAGGCTGAAGGATACCCAGTCAGCAAGGTAAGTCCACATCTTCCCAAAATATATTTTAACCTTATCTGTTATCGATGCTATTTGTTTTTATTTACTTATTTTAGTAAAATGAAGGGCTCTGACAACCAGGAGAAGCTCGTGTACCAGATCATCGAGGACGCTGGCAATAAAGGTGAACTTCTCCTTATATGACATGACTAAATACATTTTCCTCAGTAGGTGAGCTCTTCAAATGCCCATACCATATTTGCGTTGTGTCTCAACAGGAATCTGGAGCAGGGACATCCGCTATAAGAGCAACCTCCCTCTGACTGAGATCAACAAAATTCTCAAGAACCTCGAGAGCAAGAAGCTCATAAAAGCAGTGAAGTCTGTGGCGGTGAGCAGCTAAAGAAGAAGAGCTGTATTAAATTATTTGAACACCACCAGTGGGTGGACCAGTGCTCAGGGCAAAACCTTAAGAGCTCTTTCGTGATTTGTTCTTGTGTGCAGGCCTCGAAGAAGAAAGTGTACATGTTGTATAACCTGCAGCCGGACCGTTCGGTTACAGGAGGAGCGTGGTACAGCGATCAGGACTTTGAGTCCGAGTTTGTGGAGGTTCTCAACCAGCAGTGCTTTAAATTCCTTCAAAGCAAGGTGAGGATGAGAGTTGGCTAAACACCACCTTACATAGACACTTCATTTTCTCTACATGCTGACAGACAAATCATTATTTATGACTCTTCACCTGTAAATAATCTTCTGTGGATTGCAAGTATGAGCCAGCAAACCACAAAAAAGCATTTAATCATATCCAGGTAAGCACCATTTAACATCTGATAAACGTTCATTCATTTTACCGACCGAGGACTTGAAAATTATACTAAATTAGAAAGGAAAATAAAAAACAACAGACATTGCAGCCGTAAACAGCTAGTTGGCTCAACAGAAGGTCAACACTGCGCATTCACGAGCAGAGGCGGGAGCTAGAGTTGGCATTAGGGATGCTGTGTAATTGGTAGCGTTCCACTCAAGTTTTCAGTGGTATATCTGACACATTTATGAACCCCTTGCCGCCTCCTGTGTGTTCTTGCTCTTCAGTTCCTTCCTTTAAATCTCAGCTCAAAACCACTCAGTATGTTTGCATATCCCCTACTAATACTAATTCTCTTGATTAGTTCTATTTTGACCTTGGGTTGTGTGGAAGGTGCTATACAATACTTGTATACACTGCTCGGCCAAAAAAAAAAGGTCACCACCTGGATTTAACTAAGCAAATAGTTAAACAGTTCAAAAAAGAGCCTCCTATCGGATAATTACTGCATTGGTGATTATGTTTCGGCTGGCAACAAGTTCTTTAACCCTACCAGATGTAGTGAGGAGCTTCTCATTTTTTAAACAATGTTGAAAGACGCATCCTGTGGTCGTGGAAAAGATGTTCATCTGTTTCAGAAGGGTCAAATTGTGAAAGAGTGGTTCAGGGAGCATGAGATCATTTTCACACATGGTTTGGCCACCACAGAGTCCAGACCTGAACCCCATTGAGAATCTTTGGGATGTGCTGGAGAAGACTTTGCTCAGGGGTCCAAATCTCCCATCATCCATACAAGATCTTGGGGAAAACTTAATGCAACTCTGGACAGAACTGCTTCTGCAATGTCACAACATTTATTTCTGTCCAGAGTTGCATTAATTTTTCCCCAAGATCCTGTATTTATTTATTTTAAATGGAGGCAGCAGACGTTGTGTTCGATCATGCTACATGTGTAATGTGCCCGAGTCCAACAGAACTGTGCCTGAGCCCACCTCTTCAAGCGGGCCTGAGCATGGTTCAGTGTACCGTACTCAGACACCATATGAGCGATCACAGTAGTCAAATGAACCAGACTTTGGGGGTAAAACATGCTCGGGCACGGTACAGATCGTCCAGTGTGAGGACATCCTAAAGGCCCGGCTATATTATTTAAGCCGGGACACTATCACAAGACTGGATGTTATGCAATACAATGTAATATTCCTACTCAGTTCCAAGGCAAAATTTTATTACAGCAGTGTTGTGATAATATTGTATTTTAAGCGCAGACTTTACAGAATGAGTATGTCAGAACATTCCTATCATTGCTTACTTTGTTCCAGGCAGAGGCAGCGAGGGACAGTAAGCAGAGTCCTATGGTGCAGAGGAACAGCTCCTTTGCTACCTCCCACGAAGTCTGGAAATACATCTGTGAACTTGGCATTAGCAAGGTTGGTCTGGACCACCTTTTCACTTCTCACCTTCTCAACATGGAAACAGGAGACATAACCACATTTTCTGGTCTTTCTGTCCAGACTAATAATTGCAAAAAAATAAATAATAAAAATGCAAATGCCTAATAATATGAAATGTTAATTGTAGTATTTTCTGTGTATTGCTGTAGGTGGATTTATCTATGGAGGACATCGAGACCATCCTGAACACTCTGATCTATGACGGGAAGGCGGAAATGACAATCATTGCAGCTAAAGAGGGTACAGTGGGGTGCGTGGACGGCCAGATGAAGCTCTACAGGGGTGTAAATCCAATCATCCAGCCCACAGGCCTGGTTAAGACGCCCTGTGGACTCTGTCCGGTAAATGCCAATTACTACCACAGTCAGTAACTGCCCCAACATGGTGGCTCAAAAAACCCCATTGTCCTAGCTCAGTGACCCTCAGCAGCCAGAAACTAGCCCAGCATGGTATGATGTTGTATCCAGTACAACTGATTTAGCAACAAACTCAGTAACTACCCTATGCAGCTGGTAGCTTCCCAAAGTATTCTATTCAGGATTTCTAACTGCTTATTTCTTAGGATTTTCACACGCAACAGTTGCTAGAGTAAACCCAGATAAAATTCAGCAATTAAACACATGGTAATAAGGTGGAAACGATAAAAAAGCAGAGGATTTGTGGACAGAGAGGTCAATGGAGAATGGCCAGACTGGTTCGAGCTGACAGAAAAGCTAAACAGCAAAGCATCTCAGAATGCACAATGCATTGAACCTTGGGCTACAACAGGGTGGCCCTACCCAATATTAGTACAGTTCCTAATCTAGGGCTTGGCAAGTGTATATTGAAATGAATGTATGGACTGCGATAACCTAGCGGTTAAGGTACTGGCCTATGGACCAGAAGGTTCAAATCCTGCTTCTCCACTGTTGGGTCCTTGAGCAAGACCCTTAACCCACAATTGCTTAGATTGTAAGACTGTATCAATTGGAAGTCGCTCTGGATAAGGGCGTCTGCTAAATGCTGTAAATGTAAATGTATGGGGTGAGTTAAAGCGAAGTAAAGACCAGTAATGATTTCCCTCTCTCTGTCCTATAGGTCTTTGATGACTGCCACGAAGGTGGGGAAATCTCTCCCTCCACATGTGTGTACATGACAGAATGGCTGGACTTTTGACCTGAAGGAGTGAACTTCTTATGTTGTTTTGTTTTTTCTCTGTGGAGAAATTGGCATACATTTTGCAACGATTTGATGCGATTTTATTTATATTGATCAATACTAGCATTCACATATAATTAAAAATGGCAACAGCAGCAGCCCTGTGAAAACCTGGTTTGTAAATATTGAGATGCTTATCTTATGGTTTTTGCTTTTCACTCAGGATATTCTGAGGCTTATGGACACAAATATTAATAATAGTTGTAATAAAAAGCTTATTTTGAGATGGACAGACCATTTATCTAACGTTCATTTATGGCTTGGAACTCTTTAGACTATATTTCTGCATCAACATGACTTAAAACATCATCAGATTTCCACACAAATCCTGAAAGTAGATGAAGAGAACCCGGTTAATCAAATGAGACAAAAATATTATACTTGGTTATTTATTGAGGAAAATAATCCAATAATCAATACATACAGGGGTTAGACAATGAAACTGAAACACCTGTCATTTTAGACCATAATTACATACAATAATTTATTAGTATGCTGTAGGGCCTCCTTTTGCGGCCAATACAGCGTCAATTTGTCTTGGAAATGACATATACAAGTCCTGCACAGTGGTCAGAGGGATTTTAAGCCATTCTTCTTGCAGGATGGTGGCCAGGTCACTGCGTGATGCTGGTGGAGGAAAACGTTTCCTGACTCGCTTCTCCAAAACACCCCAAAGTGGCTCAATAATATTTACTATTTACTAATAAACTGGTGACTGTGCAGGCCATGGGAGATGTTCAACTTCACTTTCATGTTCATCAAACCATCTGAACTCTGGTATGTCACCCATAATGTTGTGTGCATTGCAATATTTTGAGTAAAACTGTGCTCTTACCCTGCTAATTGAACCTTCACACTCTGCTCTTACTGGTGCAATGTGCAATTAATGAAGATTGGCCACCAGACTGGTCCAATCTAGCCATGAAACCTCCCACACTAAAATGGCAGGTGTTTCAGGTTCATTGTCTAATCCCTGTATATGAAAGGTTTATACATTTTATGCTGCTCTATGTAAAGTCCATGGAAACACTTATATCCCGTGCATGGTGTCCACCACAGTGGACAGATAAGTCCTTCGAAATATGATATTGGATACATTTTTTACATCACGTTATACTTATTCAGAAGTAGAAAACAGTACAAATTGTGCTGTTTTAGTAATTCTTGCATGAAATTCAGCAAGTTAGTTTTAAGTGCCGTTGGTTTGAGGCTGACCTTCTCCAGATTTCCCACCCACCTAAAAAAATATGCCAACACGACACAAAGTTAAATGTTATGCGTGGGCTTCACCATTATCAAAAATAGTTTCCAAAATCAACAGTACTTTGACCACAGACTGTTTTTTCCAAAAAAACAAATCTCCCTGGAGCATCTGCCATTCCCTGTCAAAAATAGGAATCTTTGTATATGTGACACAGCCAGCATTCCACCACCCCCTTGGGGGTTTAGACCCACAAGAAATGAGAGAATATTAGATTCATTCCATGAAACTGTCAAAAACAGATGTTAGACGTAGTTCTAAGAGCTCTCCATTATGTGGAAATTTGGAAGCTTTACATTGTGATCCTAAAGTATTTTTGATGAGGTTTGATTTGAGGATTGCTTTCAAGGTAAGCTTCCCTGGCATCCTTGGAAAGCTTTGCAACCAGTTCTTTGACTTTTTTGCTCACATTTTGCATTTCACCGCTCATTAGGAACCCTGGATTTTGTGACATCACTGTGCTTAGGGACATCAAATGTCTCTTTCTTTGGTGCACTAAAATGTCTGTGAAGTGCCTAGAAAAGCTGCTCACATTTATAGATGCTGTTCAGATGCATGTTGATGCACATGCTCTTCAGACAATAGCATAGGAAGTATACCCAACAATAAGATTTCCAGTCTCCAGGAAAATGTAATACAGTACAAATAAAGTAGTAAAGAAGTAAGAGTAGGTGCATAGATGCACCATGATGGCACTCCTTACGAAAGTCCATGAGATCTACTTTGAATGTAAAATTGGTGATCAAGGCAAACCCTGGGCAACCTATGCAGTCAACCTGAGAGCTTGAATTAAATGTAGAAGTCCAATGGCAAGAACAGTAGGATCATCTGACACACTGTTACTTCTCTCTGACCAATGAGTCTGGCTTCTGTACATAAGCTAAGGAATCTACTGAATACCTCAATCTGCCTTTAGCCATGAGACCAGGGCCATACAGTGATGCTTGAAAGTTTGTGAACCCTTTAGAATTTTCTATTTCTTCATAAATATGACCTAAAACGTCATCAGATTTTCACACAAGTCCTAAAAGTAGATAAAGAGAACCCAGTTAAACAAATGAGACAAAAATACTATACTGGGTCATTTATTTATTGAGGAAAATGATCCAATATTACATATTAGTGAGTGGCAAAAGTATGTGAACCTCTAGGATTAGCAGTTAATTTGAAGGTGAAATTAGAGTCAGGTGTTTTCATTCAATGGGATGACAATCAGGTGTGAGTGGGCACCCTGTTTTATTTAAAGAACAGGGATCTATCAAAGTCTGCTCTTCACAACACGTTTGTGGAAGTGTATCATGGCACGAACAAAAGGATTTCTGAAGAACCTCCGAAAGAGAGTTGTTGTGCTCATCAGGCTGGAAAGGTTACAAAACCATCCTAAAGAGTTGGGAATCACCAATCCACAGTTTTAGAGGGTTTCAACCCCCCCATACTTTTGCAATCACTCATATGTAAATATGAGATATTTTCCTCAATAAAAAATGACAAAGTATAATATTTTGTCTCATTTGTTTAACTGGGTTCTCTTTTACCTCATTTTAGGGAATTGGGAAACTCTGATGAAATGTATTAGTTCATATTTATGCAAAAATACAGAAAATTCTTAAGGGTTAACAAACTTTCAAGCATCACTGCACCCCAAATCAGAAGACATTGGGATGGTATGGAAAATGCAAATAATACTACATTTCCTTTTACTTTTATTTCATTGCAGACAGTATGAAGCAAATATATGCCTTGTTTTTTTCTGGTCAACTTAATTTAATTTGTTAATCAACCAGAAACACATAAATATCTTGGGATCATACTGTCTGCAATGAAATAAATGTCATGAAGTAAATGTAAGAAACACTGCATATATGTTTATTTGCATGTTCCATACCGTTCCAACTTTTTCTGATTGGGGGTTGTAAAATGGCAATGGGTACAGGTAGAGGAACTGAATACATACACTGTATATCAGTGTATTTAACAGGTAGGCTATAAGTGGATACTCCTACCTCTGCGGGGGTGAGGGTGTGTGTGTGGGCAATGCATAACGTCACCCTAGTAAAATAATAGTCTGAGCACGTAAAGGATAGATGTGCCCGCCTTTTAGCATCCTTCTCCACAGTGACCATGGTAACCTGTGCACTCAGTGCCTAGCACGCAGGAAAAGAGGAGAGGAGGGGAGAGAGGAGAGAATCTAGATGAGCGGGATGAGACGGAGCACCATCACGGCCTTAAAACACGTTCTCCACGGTCAATGGTGTCAAATCCACCGACATACAGGATTCGGAGACATTAATCAAGGACATTTGGACTAGCTTTTGTCTGGATCAGGCTGTTAAATCGGTAAGGCCGAACAGTTGAGATGAAATTCGTCGTGATCGTGGCGGGTGCTGGTGCACTGGCCTTCTTCGGTGCGCTGGTGTGCATCGTTGCGAGCGTGTATTCCAGATCACCGGCCGCCCCGCAGCCTCTCATGGGATCCAACCTCACCGTGACACCGGCCGCCGTCAGCTCGGTGGCGCAAGCCGGGCCTCTCGGAGCTCTGTATGGCGCCGACACGCAGGAAAGAGGCCCTTCGGTGGAAACGGGCGCGGACCATAACACGCCGTTCCTGGCCAGCCCGCAGCGCTTCACCTTCAGTCGGCTCGTGTGCTCGCCCGTTCCGGCTAGTGACTGCGCGATGAGGCGGCGAAAGCGCGACAAGGAGGAGGAAAAGCAGACCGACTACGAGGACGAAGACTGGAGTGCGCTGAGCGCCACCGCCGAGGAGCTCCGGCGCACCGTGGCTTTACAGAGCGAGCAGATCGTCGCTGACCGCAAGACCATCGATGAGCTGACGGGTAAGCTCGCCGAGTGTGAGACCGCACTGCTGGATGAGCGCAGTGTGGCGGAGCGCGGCACCGTACCGTGGACTGCCCGGCGTCTCATGGCCGGGGACGCGCAGATACACACGGCGCGCGCCGTTGAGGAGCTCGAGAGAGCGATACTTCAGCTCAAAGACCGGATCGAGAAGCTAGAGGTGAGGAGCAAGTCCAGAGAATAGACTAGGCCTATACTAACATAAAGTATATAACCACATAACAAGCTCTTATAGCAAACACAAGACTACTGAATATTGCTGGCTAGCCATATTAATATTTAGGCTATACTACACCACACTCCATTGACATGACTCATATAGAATACCTACCTCTACTATTCTACGTTTAATATTCTACATTATTCTATACCCAGTGTATTTTATATTTTGTATTTTAGGCTACCTACATCCATATGTCAATCTATTTTAGTATACACGTTCCTATAAGAATCTGAGTATAGAGTATCTATCGCTTTACTCATATGTCTTACTATTCAGTATTTTTCTACACATATTCATACAATATAGTATATTCAACTATATTCATATCCTTATCATATTATTTTAATTATTACCATTTACCAATGGTTTTGTATCTCTGTCTGTTATTCTACACCAATATTCCTATACTATTTATATTATTCCACATGTACAATTCCAATACCATATATTATTATAATATTATCTTATCCCTACATGTCTATATTAAGCTGGCACAGTCGCAATTTGCAGGACTGTAACCTGGATTTGAGATCAAATGATGTCTCCTGGCTGCACTGGACATCACACAGACACATAAGTGTATATTGTCTTGCCCTTTCTACAATATTATATTGCATACACAGCACTCGGTCACTATTTCTGTTATCCGATACATATTATTGTAGTATTACACAGCGCTGTAATATAACCTCAGTGCTCAGGTTCGAGTCCCGACCATGCCTTCCAGCTGGGTTGGATGTCAGATACAGACAAGCTTGGCTGTGTCTGAATGAGGGGAGCCCAGGCAGGGGATTGTCCCCTTTTGATGCAACAGTGGCCCCTTCTGAGCCCTAACTGATAGACTGGGTATATGTTAACGTGCACCCCATACGTTCCAGAGAACATCAAGATGTTTCCACCCATATAACCCCAAACAGGATAAAGGATACAGCAGGTGTAAAACCAGACAAAATAAAAAATTAAATACACATTTCTATCCTGTTGCATAGTTTTCTAGACCCATGTCACTTTACTAGATAATTCCATATATAGATTATATACTGTACTTTTTTATTATATACATTATCCTACAGTGTTTATAGTATACTAGACCAAATGTCTGTTCTATACAACATATTATTGATGCTCATATTCTGACATTATTTAACCACTAAGTCTATACCCTACATTATTATAGACACACATTTCTATTCCACAGTATTTCATCCAGCCATTTCTGTATATTTCTGTGTGTCTATTTTATCGACCATCCCACCCATAATTCCTTTATTATTTATTTTATCCTACACATATTCCTGTCTTATTATTGTACTTATATCCATATACCATATACTGTCATATATATATATATATATATATATATATATATATATATATATATATATATGTATATGTATACGTGTATATATATATATTTAAATATTTAAAACACACACACACACACACAATATATATATATATATATATATATATATATATATATATATATATATATATGTATATGTATACGTGTATATATATATATTTAAATATTTAAAACACACACACACACACACACACACACACATATAATCAGCTGAATAACATGTAGTCTGAAATGCGATAGCTGCATTACGTTTATCAATGTGGCAGCAATATGCATTTTTAAAGAGCTGCTATTGAGGGCTTACAGGAAGAAGATGGTTAAACGAAAAACATTTCTGCCCATCTCTTCATCAGTGTCAATCCCTACCCCCTTCTCTCTCATTCTCTCTCCATCACACTCTCTCTCTCTCGCACCCTCACTCTCATGATGGTTGCTGTCCTTGCTAGAGGAAGCATCATGCATAAACAACTATGCGAGTGTAAGTGAGAGACAGAGTGAGAGAGAGAGAGAGAGAGAGAGAGAGAACAGGCCTACTATTATATTTGTGTTACAGCCACCATTCAACCAGACATTAGATGTTGTTCTGATTATATGATCCACTGGTGATGGATGGGACTGCTAGTAGTGATAAAGCTGATAAAGATAGCAAATGATATGATTTACAATCAAACCTCATGTTAAATCATGTAAATGGTGCTTCTTGATAGTTGCATTAATTAGTTACAGTTAAATATATTCTGTATTGATCACAAGGAGTTGTAGTGGCCAGTATGACATATCCTATTATTATTATTATTATTAAGGATTATGTTTTTTAAACAAATAGCTACTATTCAACAATGTTGTTTGCCCTGATCTATTACTGTCACCTTCATCTGTGTCCTCCCTTCTTCTCTGTCTACATCCTCCCAGCTGGAGATGACGCCTGTGTTGCTCAACCACTCAGAGGTGGCAGCAGGTGTCCCTGGCATGCGCTTGGCACTGAGCCAGCCCGTTGTGCGGGTAGAGGATGTGGGCGGAGAGCTGGAGCAGAAAGTGAAGCAGCTGGAGGATGACAGGAAGAACCTGCGCAAAGAGACGGAGAGTCACCACCATCACATCGACCATGGCATCAACACGTTGCAGGAGCGCATTGCAGAGCTGGAGCAAAGTGAGGAGGGGCGGATCTGATACAGAGAGGGGTGGGGTCAATGTGGGAGTCACAGTCTATATAATAATAATAATAATAATAATAATAATAATAATAATTAATAATAATAACAGTAATAAGTATTATTATTATTGATATTGTTATTATTGCTATCAATAATAAATAAAATAAGAATACAATGACAATAACAATAATAATAACTATAATAATAACAACAATTATTATTATTGTTATTATTAGTATTGTTATTATTAGTATTAGTAACAACTATAATAATCAGAATAATAATAATAATAATCATCAGAATAATAATAATAATAAAAAATAAAAAATAAAAATAATAATAATAATAATTATTATTATTATTATTATGATTATTATTATTATTAGTAGTAGTATCATCATCATCATCATCATCATGATATCACCAACTGGAAAGAAGTTAAGACTAATATCACATTTTTCTCCAAACAGGAATAAACCATCAATAAGTCAACAAAGCTTTGTTCAGTTTAGAGGCTCTCATTCAATTTAGTGTTGAAACAGTAAATCATTGCTCTACTTTTTTGTTTAAACAAAGGCACCTGCTATTCACATTGCTTTTTGGAACTCTGTTAGTTGCCACAAGTTGCTATAAAATCCTATATCAAATTGATGACGCTCTTTTGTAGCAGAGATATGCTATTAATTAACAACTGACCTATTAGAACTCGCCTGTGCAGCTGGTGATTAAGTCATTAGTCATTCTCTCTAATTTCTCTCCTCCCAGCTCTCACAGATCAAAGTTACCCACAAGGCTTCAGGCTGTCCTTTCCCATAAGGACCAACTACATGTACGGCCTGGTGAGACGGAATATCCCGGAGATGTACGCCTTTACAGCATGTTTGTGGTTGAAGGCAACTGAAAGTGGGATTGGAACCCCATTCTCCTATGCCGTGCCCAAGCAGCCCAATGAGCTTGTCCTTCTGCAAGGTGTCCATAATCCAGCCGAGCTACTTATCAAAGACAAGGTAAGATATGCAAGTAAACTCTGAGCAGGACAACATGAAAAAAAACTATATAACATAGCCAAATGTTTGTGGATTCCTTTTCTAAGTAGAAATTCCAGGCATGTCCATCACTGACAGGTGGTGAAAAAGAATAATAAACATAGATAAACATTGGCAGCTGAAGTTACAACCAAAATGGTGGATATTCTGGTTCATGTCAAGCATTTTACACAAGTCACTCTGAATAGGAGTGTCACTAAAAACCAGTGCATCTTCTGTAGCTCAGAGATAAGAGCCACTCTGGAAAGAGTTGTTGCTGAAAACCTGAGTTTGTACCCCAAACTGAGCTTTCAATGTGAAGGTGGAACAGTTACAGGGCCATGTGGGGCACTGGTGTCCTGTCCAGGGAGCACTTTCAGGGGTCTTTTTTCAAATAGCATTTTTACAGTACTGTTCAAAAGTCTTAGGTCATCATTAGATTTGTTGTTTTAGTAATGGTATAATGACCATATATAACATATTGCTGGTGATTAGACCCAAAATCGAAATTTCAAATTTGGATTCATCAGACCATAATACTCTTTTCCACTGAGCTTCAATCCAATCGCTGTGAGCTTTAGCACATCTTAGCCTTTTCACTCTGTTGCCCTTCCAAAAAGTGGTTTGTTGGCTGCTACCATTCCAAAAAGACAATTCCTGATCAAACGTCTTCTGTAGAAGGGTCAACTTGGCATCCTGATTAAGCTGCCAGATGCTGCTATTGCTCAAGTGTAAGGGGAGGTCACACTAAATACCTGTCGCTGTAGCCTATAGAAGCTGCTTTTTCTGATTTAATTTCTGTTTTTCAATACTGCATACACATTTCCTGCATTTTACCTGGTTGTATTCTAATAAAGAGACTAATAAATATTTATATATGGCTTTTTTTACCGTTGCTGGTGGCATAAGACTTTCGCACAGTACTGTATGTATATTCATAAGAGAAATACTGCATTTTGACAGAAAGTATGACATGGTATACAATAAATAATACAGAATTTCTGATATATGATATGGCATGACATAATACGTTAATTGATATGGTACAATATGACATTCTCCCTCTGCTGTAGGTGGCGCAGTTGCCCCTGTTGTTCCCTCCTGGTGTTTGGCAGCATGTGTGTGTCAGTTGGACTCTACGCGATGGTGTATGGAAGGCGTATCAGGGAGGGAAGCTGAAGGGACGGGGCGAAGGGCTGTCAGCATGGCATCCAATCAAAGCAGATGGCATGATGGTTTTGGGACAAGAACAGGTAAATCAGATTGGGTGATGAGAGAAGCGTTAAGAGTGTAAGCTATGGACCAGTGCATAGAATTATAGAAGAAACCCCAAATACGCTACCATGAACAAAACTGGACAGAATGCGTTTTGATACTGACCCCAGCCTTTGCCTGTATGGAGTTTGCATGTCCTCCCCATGTCTGCGTGGGTTTACTCTGGGCATTCTGGTTTCCCCCCACATTCTAAAGACAGGTCTTAGGTTGATTGGTCACTCTAAATTGGCCCATGACTAGTGTGTTGATATAACCTTGCCTCTGTTATGAATATAGCCACTGATGCTGATACAACGTTAAAATAAAACTAATAAACAAACAAACCAACAACTGGCATCAGCTGGTGGTTAGCTCGCACCTCATAAACCGGGAACTCATTTCTAGACAAATCCAGAGTGGTTCAGCTGCACATAAGCCTTCCAGGTTTGTATCCTGTCTCTGGTGAGGTGAGGTTTGTCAGTCAGATTGCACAACCAGTCTGCAGGATGTGAGGTATTCCTTCACTTAAAAGCAAGGTCACCCTGTTCCTTCCTTCCATCATATAGGAGTTCCTAGTTCATGTGTCCCTAGGCAGGAGTTCTTGATTTGTGTCTGTGGTCACCACATCCATACACACACTGTCTGCCACACTGTTTTCTGCCATGCCACAGACTACTGAGTTTCAGAGTCCCTTTAAGTCTTTATAATCCCTACGAGTCTAGGGGGCTGGGTCTGGGATGACAGACACATTGCTTTACTGTTCAGTGTCAGTAATATGTGCAAATGGATGAATGTAATGTAAAATCAGTCATAAGATTGCCAAAAGGAGACTGTGGTAGCCTAGCAGTTAAGGTACCGGACTCTGGATCAGAAGGTCCAGGATTCAACTCCCACCTCTGCCAAGCTGCCACTGTTGAGTCCTTGGGCAAGGCCCTTAACCCACAATTGCTTGGGCTGTAAGGGGTATCTGTTAAATGTCATAAATGTAAATGCTACATGTTACAGAAAAGAACACCCATCAGAGAAACATCCAAATTTGGCACACTTTGGAAATAACTGGACCTCAATCCAGTCAAAAACTTGTATGGAGCAATGGTGTAACACTGAAATGTCATAATAAACCTATGAAGTGGCCTGCGATGTATCGGTAAAGGTGTGTGACCCTGTGACTCCTCTCTCCCCTCCTGTAGGACACAGTGGGTGGGCGGTTCGATGCCTCTCAGGCTCTGGTGGGTGAGCTGTCTATGTTTAACTTGTGGGACCGGGTCCTGTCTCCGCCTGAGATTGCCACTCTTTCAGCCTGTGGTGAGCCTGTACTGTGGGGGAACATTGTGTCATGGACGGAACGGGACATTGATGTGTTCGGGGGGGCCACTAAAGAGCCTGTGGATCCCTGCTCTGGTGATACAGGACCCTAGAAGTGAGGTATGGGGAGCTTGAGGGGTTAAAATGTAGATGCTACAGAAAAGGGCCTTCATGAAGAATGGTTACTGCGGATTCATGCTCACATTAATGTTCTCTCTGCAGTGTGTGTGTATGTGTGTGAAGTCAAGTCAGATTTATTTCTATAGCGCTGTTTACAATAGAGCATTGTCTCAAAGCAGCTTTTCAAGCATCTAGGCCCACAGCCCCAACTGACAAAGCCTATAGTGACAGTGGCCAGGAAAAACTCCCTATGAGTGTGTATGTGTGTGTGCGCGTGTAACCCTGCAACTGCTAAGTGCTTTGAAACGAACTGTGTATCTCATCCTGTAACTGGAGTGTCTAGTCTCTTTCATTTCCTATTCCTTCCTAATGTCATTTCCCCAGTACTGTAGAAAGATAGCTTCCGTTTCCACACAGATTTTTCAGTCCGTCTCGTCCAGGCTGGCCGTGTGTCTTTGACGGTGTAACTGTGATTGTAGATGCCTTTACTTTGTACTACACTCTTACTAAAGCAAGCACTCGATTTTGAGCCTCATTCAAATTGGATTTTTTGTTTGTTGTCAATTTAAGTTCTAGTTGTATCACATTTTCTCAATATTTTAGGAAGTATTATTTCCATGGTTGATTTATGTTTTTTTACCAGAAGACCAAAGTGTTGTTTCTTTGATAAGAATCAGTTCCTACAGTGCTGACATTCTGTACTGGAAATGATTCATTTTATCGTTGCTCAATTACAGGGTGGGGATGTTATCTAGCTAACTAGCTCATCCTATTTAACAACTGTAGAAAATGCTATGATTGGAAAGTGCTTTAAAGAACTAGAAGGTAAGCCAACAACTGGCCCCCAAAAAGCTATCGTTGGCCTTGACTTGCATCTATACACCTCATTATGAGTTTCTTACTGTTTTTCATCTTTTTAGTACATGTATTACTATGTACCATTGGATTGGTAGTCTGTATAATACACAGTACGTCTGATTTTATACTTCTTAACCTTATTTGATAGTCATTCTAAGTTTATATAGTGTTTAGTTTTAGTATTGCTCACATACCGCACTACACGGTGATAAGATGGACGACATAAAGAATCATATTTACCATTGAATTAGCATTCTACAGTTTGCAAAGGCTATATTGATGTGGATATTAGTATTAGCTAACTTTATCCGATGTGCACAGGGAAGGATTTACAAGTTCGCAAGGTCCAGTCTGAAGGCAGCTCTCTGACCAGGTGCCATATTTTTATCATGGCTAATTAAAGACACCAATTATGTCTGCTACAGTCAGTAAATAAGAGTTATTCCTCTTCAGTGTACAGTTTGCATTCTCGAAAAAACATGCTGATGTCTCCAAATTTGTGGAAAGAAATGTTGCCTAGGGTCCTGCCTTCCAACTGGATCACCCTGACTATCCCTTCTTTAAAAAAGCAAAGACCAGCACAGTCGGTCACCAGCGTAACCAGCATTACATTTTGGACACCGGTATGCTGGTTACCAGCAGGGGATTCTGGGATTGTTAATATGCCTTTCCAGCAAGCTTATACTAGTCAACCAGCAAGACCATGCACGTTTACTAGCATAACCATTAACTTCTTGCTGATGAGCCGGCAAAACCATGCGGGTTCACCAGCTAAACTAGCCCCAGACCAGCACTAATCCCCATAAACCAGCTTGAGACTTGTGCTAGTCTTCTCTGTATTTATAGGAGGGATCTCTGAAACTCATCTATCTTATTTATCGTCCAGAGAGAAAGAGAAAGAGGACGCACCTGTTTAGGTGGACATACTCACTTATTTATCTCTTTCACTACTGTTCGATGACGACCTTCTGTGATGTCACTGTAATGCTTGTTTGTACATTGTTTGCACTGCAATGGATTTATGATGATCTTGTGAAATACGTGGATGAACACATAAAACCGGTAATGAAAAATGTTGTGGCTTTTAGTGACTTTATTGATGCAGGATATGCATGTGTGTATCTGTATGAGTTTAGTAGTAAGTGATGGAGGATCTTGTGTGATGGGCATTATGCACAAATGTGGGGTTATACAACAGTTAAACCTCTATAAATGTAGGATATTTGAAATGTCCCAGCCTATTACAGGTGCTCCTCGATTTCCGATGGGAATATATTCCGATAAATCCATCGTAAGTTGACTGTATCGTAAACCGAGGTGTTTAATATACACTGTATATATCATAGCATAGCCTACCTTAAAGATGCTTAAACCACTTACATTAACCTACAGTTGGGCAAAATCATTAACACAAAACCTATTTTATAATAAGGTGTTGAATACTCACATATTCAGTTCATAATTCATTGTATTGAAAGCGAAAACAAAAACAAAATGGTTACACCGCAGTGCGCTGCTGCTCAGCTCAGTCAGCTGGCTGCTGCCTGGATGCCCAGCATTTGTGGGAGAGTATCATACTGTGTAGGATACAAATTTCAGAATACAGTTTCTGCTGCATGAGTTTTTATGTGTATTATTGGATTCACCTTTGTAATGTTAAAAAAAATCATAAACCGAACCATCATACAATGGGGAGTCCCTGTATAACCTCAGTATAATGAATGGCAATTGGAAAATCGCATTCTGACTGGCTGCACCAACAGCCAGGTGGGAGGAGCAATCACAAAGTCCCCTGAACCACTATATTACATTGATATAATTGAAAGTAGGTAGGGTTCTGAATATACAGGTACAATATATGGATTTCCATAGGAAAGAATTGACATTGGGCTCTTGTTATTTGAATATTCACCATTAGAACTATTTCCAAGAACGAGGTACAATTTTACAATGATGCTTGTCTGTATTTATACTGACTAGCACTTTAGTATAATAGACATGACTTGTGCCACAATTTTGTAACACATCCTTGTTGATTTCTATTTATAAGTGCTTATCAAGTACCCCACAAGATCACCTACATTAAACAAATCTATATAGTCTGTAGAGTATGGAGTCTATTGGTTGGAAAGCCAACTTTGCAAGCCATACAAAGCCAGGCTTTTATCTGTTTTCATGAGAAATCATCTACACAGAAATGAATAACTATGTGGACGTTTTAGTAACATATTTTAACTTCTGTCTGATGGGATCTACTGTTCTTAATACTGTCTACATCAATACTAATAATTTGAGATAAAACATATTTTCAGGAAAATGAAGGCAAACCTAAATCAGCGTTAGTTACATAGCATCAGTTCAAGCAGCGAATAAATGAAAGCTGAACAGGAAACGTCTGTACATTTGGGAGCAACACTGGTTTCAGCCATTTGCATTTACTGTAATGGCCTTCCCCCTTCTCATCATCTTCTCCATCATTTTCTCCCTCTGGGCTGCTGAATTATTGATGTGTGTTAATCACCTCATTCAGGACCCCTGCTCAGACCCTCTTTTGTTTCATCTATTTCCCTCTCACTCTCTTCGTCTACTGTGGCTCTTTCTAATCATATCAGTATTTATTCCTTGTGCACGTATTGAAACACACAGCATAGCACAACACAATACCTCCAGATTCCTTGCAGCTCTTCTTTCATTGTATGGGCAGCATAGACACACCTTTTAATTGATCTATGTTATTTCACTCACACTCACAGCTAACAGGTTCATTCTATGAGGCATACAGGCATGAATCCCCAAAGACAATCAGTGGCAATAGAATCGTTTGTATTGAACACACCAATCAATCACTGACCACCTCCAACAAGAAAGTTCATCAGCGTTGAATGAAAAGTTCATGAATTTGAAGACAACTGTGATCCAGGGGTTATTTCCCCATATCAGTGCCTGACTTCAGTCATGTACTAAACATTTGGACCTCAAAAGATATATAAACTGGACCACACACACACACACACACACACACACACACGCCACATCTCAGCCTTTGTTGTGTCTCTATTCAGAAAAGGAATATCCTCACTAATCCTAAACCTAAAATCAAATCACTGTCTCAGAACAAGCCATACAAAGCGCATTACATGAAAGCTTCATATGTCCATTCCCGAGGCAAACTGAGGGCTGTGTGTCATAATGCTCACCAAATATTTTCTTTGCTCCTCAGTTTTAAACCACACATACAGTCGTATACAAACGTTTGGGTAGCACAGGTCAAAGAAGTATTTCATATTTTCACCATTCTACCAAACTGGCCAAGAATTGAATTTTTTTAAGTTTGTTTGGCTGCTTGCCCATGATCTTTGTCGGTAAGTATACTGTAAGTAAATGATAACATTTTTCATCAAAACACAAACAAGTTAAACACTGTTTTTTTTTTTCATAAAAAACAATGTTTGTGTGACCTCACACCGTCAGGTCAAATGTGTGCATGTGCGGCGTATTTGGGTCAGCAGCTGAATCGTCCTCAACAGCCAGATGTTTAAGCGGATAAAATTTAGGTCGGAGATCACTAGATGGGAAAGAAGCAGTGAAAAGCCGCCTGGTGTTGCTGCTTTCTGTTGTCTGTTTCATCAGAGGTTCCACATGAAACAACATGCAATGAACTTCAGGAAGTGTTTATGGTTTATCAGAAAAGTTGGAGAACTTTGGAGAAGGTAAAAACATGCAGTAATGATTAGTGAGTGACACTATTATTATTATATAGGTAGGTTTCTGTTGCCAGTTTAAAGAAAATGCAAGAGGAAACATACTGCTTTCTCATTCTACTACTACTACTAACGTGTGTGTGTGTATATATATACAGTATATCAGCTATGATAATAATAAAAGTAATAACATTAAATCTGTAATCTTTACCACTTCTATACTACTACTACCCATTCTCAATTTTCAGTTTCCATGTTAACACTGATCAGCCCTATTGTGTAGGCTCCCCCTTGTGCCACCAAGACTATAACCCATTGACACAAGGACTCCTCAAGACCTCAGGTGTCCTGTCGTATCTGGCACCAAGGCTTTAGCAGCAGTTTAGCAACTCCCTGGATCAGACCTGTTGGTCCAGCACATCTTACAGATGATTGATCACATTAAGAGCTGGGGAATTCAGAGGACAAGTCAACACCATGAGCTCTTTGTCATGCTCCAACACATTCCTAAACATTTTTTGCAGTGTGGCAGGGTGAATTATCCTGTTGAATAGGCCACTGTCTTTAGGGAATACTACTGCCATGAAGGGGTGTACTTGGACTGTTTAGGTATGTGGAACATGTCAAAGTAACATCCACGTGAATGCCAGGCATTCACAGTTTTTAATGTTATAGCTGATCAGTGTATAATATTATAGTAGTGTATGCCCTGGAGTCTTCGCCCTTACATTGCCACGCCTAGCAACCCAGTGAAAGATCTTTATTTCTTTAGCTTGTACACACAAAAGTAGTAGGCACTTCATGCAGTCTTATTAACCTTCTCTTTTAAGTCGAGGTCAATGCTTCTTAGTCGTCTTTTGATGCTGTTCTCACTAACATTACTTTCTGCACATTTTGAAGCCATGATGTAAATATAAAGGGGTTTATTGAGATAAGACACTCCAATGCCAAGAAGCTTACTGTATGACCATACAACTCTCACTCATCCTACTACTACTACTACAACTATTAATGACTGAAACTAATATATTAATAAAAATAAAAGTCATAAGTAGTAATTAGAAGTTACCATTATTGCTACTCGTATTACTGACTCTTCTTTGCCCTTTCGTATCATACGGAATCGGGACCGCTCTGGTACCGTGTATCTGCTTACAGCGATCGCCTTCCCAGATCTCGCGACAATTCTAGTGCTAGCACCATGATGTCTCCCTAACGACCGGTTGTGAGCGCTTCCTGTGGGTGTTCATGTGTTGTACATGTAAGAACGCAACGTTATTTAATTCCGTTTTATGTATTTCTGTGATACAGATGATATGTAGCTACTGTGCTCTTAGCTAAACTCGATGCCACCCTTGAAAACAGAATCAGAGCTGAATGCGGCTTTAGCTTGCCTGCGTATGATACAGCATACTACATTTCTAAGTAGTATAGCCGATACACACTACCGATGGTTCCGTTGTTTTGTAGCATACTAGATAGTACAGTAGTATATACTGACACGTAGCCCGTGCAGCTGTTCAATTATATTAGATACCGAGCATGCTAACGTTAAACAGTTCGAACATTTACTGTGATGTGTTTAACAAGTTGCTAATTGAGTTGTTGTAATTTATTAGTTTACGATTAACAGGTTTCTGAAACGTTATGTTTAACACAAGATGCTGACCGAGCTTCATAATATGAACAGGTTTCATTGCGTTTAAAACCACAAACCATTGGTACATAGGGGTTTATAAGCATATATAAATGAAAATAATGTAAATAAGTCTAGCTTTGGTTGATGTCAGAATTCAAACACGTTTCACTCTGGAAGCTTTCTGCAAACAAAATCATTGGAGACATACAGAACACTCTAATGGGTGTTCTAATGAGCAAGCCGTATTAGGGAGTGACTGAAATCATTTACGGTTCTGTTCTGTGTGTTTAATGTGGGGACCATTTCAGACACAGCCTATAAGCATAGATGTGATTAACATGATATCATTAATATGTATATGAATATACATACAGACTAAAAAAACCCAAAAATATGGCCATTGTTTGTAGTTTGTACACTGTCTCTTACTGAATAATGATGTCCATTTTATTGCAGAACTTGAGCAATGGCAGAAACAGCAGACAGAAAGAAGGAGGAAGAAGATCAAAAGAGGGCACACAGTTTTCCTCTAATTACGGTAACTCTGGGCCATTTCTTTCTCTTTTCTAGCTCTTCCCGATCTTATCTTGACTTGAACAATTTCTATTTCTAAATATTTTTCATACATTTACGCTTAATAGTCAAATGCC
Source organism: Ancistrus triradiatus (assembly GCA_025084515.1). Taxonomy (NCBI): domain Eukaryota; kingdom Metazoa; phylum Chordata; class Actinopteri; order Siluriformes; family Loricariidae; genus Ancistrus; species Ancistrus triradiatus. The sequence continues at coordinate 80,127 of JAJAGP010002829.1, forward strand.
TCTCAAGTCAGGCAGAGTGAAATCTCCTCATAACACTGGACTATACGCTTCCTGTTTTGTTTACAGTTAAAAAATGGTAATTAAAAACATCCCCAGCTGTTCATGTCCTCCATGATTGGACTGTGGTAGCCTAGCGGTTAAGGTACTGGACTCTGGACCACAAGGTCCAGGGTTCAAATCCCACCTTTGCCAAGCTGCCACTGTTGGGTCCTTGAGCAAGACCCTTAACCCACAATTGCTTGGATTGTAAGACTGTATCAATTGTAAGTCACTGGATAAGGGCGTCTGCTAAATGCTGTAAATGTAAATGATGATTGTTTGGCTAGTCATGGAGGGATGGATGTCATGGCTTACGTATTGGTATTTTGATGGACAGGGCTGGAAGTTTCCAGTAAAAAAAAAAACTGACTGGAAAATGATGTAAAATAAAATTCTTACAGCAAGACTCAATTTGACTGACATCAAAATTAACCAACCATATTCCATCAGGGCTACAAGGGCATATGTTGTTTGGAGTATACTTGCTGATTACTGCCTCAAAGTTTAAAATTCTGTAATTGTGCATATGCGTAAAAATGTTTGAAACAATTTACGTACGGAGTCGAGGGGTTGGGACACTACACTTTTGACAGTCTCTGTCTCTGCCACACTTTTGGCTCTCTCGCTCTTTTCTGCTCTCTCAGCACACAGACATGTCAGAGGAGATGAGGGTGGAGACGATGGAGCTGTGTGTTACAGCCTATGAGAAGTTCGCTGCCAGTAATGAGGTGAAGATTTGCCTCTGTTTACACAGCATAGCAATGATTAGGATCTGGTTTATTAGACATGCATACTTCATCCACTGGGTAATAAACAGTACTGTACTAAACACTGTTTAGTACATTGTTAAATGTTGTTGAAGGTCTGTTAATAGTCTTGTAACGGTCTTTTTGGGTATGTGTATTCAGAGTGCAGCCAAGATGATAAAGGAATCTATGGACAAGAAGTTTGGCAGCTCTTGGCACGTAGTAATCGGTGAGGGCTTCGGATTAGAGATCACACACGAGGTGAAGAACGTCCTGTACATGTTCTTTGGAGGAAGTCTGGCTGTGTGTGTGTGGAAGTGCTCCTAACACTTACAATCCCCCCCACACTCTTTTTTTAAAGGACAGCTTCAAAAGAAATACAATCTGTGGTGAATTCTCAAGCCAAATTTAGATGTGGGAGTAGGAGTGAAATGTAAAGTGTGTTATGTGTGCATATTTAGGTGAGTTCACGTAAATTACTGTAGGCACAGTCATGTCTTATTTCCAAGATGATGCGTCCTTGGAGAAATGCGACATTTCACGCTTTCTCGTTCTTCATCCAACACCTCTCACTCTCTGTACTGCCAGACCATCTGGGTATTCAGCACTATTTCTGGCCAGCAGTCTCTCTCTGTCTCTCTCTTATACACCCCCACCAATTCTTCACTATCGATTATCCCTCGCTGTTTGTCTTGTCTTGTCTTTTTATGCTCAGGAAACCTGTTTTTATAATACATTTATTTTTGTAGACGAAGATGTAAATATATTGTATATATTTGTAACTATATGTTGTATTGTACTGGTCTTGGTCACATGGTGTCTGGAGCATATAGAATTCACAGGGTGCAGGCAAATGCGTACCCTGGTCTGGACGGTGCAGCAGCCCAACACTCGGCTTGAAAGGAGTTGCTGTTGCAGGGACTACGCATTTATTTGGACTGATAACTCTTACTGTGTAATAATGTGCTGTTTAACGTCAACAGTACATTCTGTGAACGTATGAATGTTCTGATTCCATTGCTGTTTGCCGCTCAGATGGTTGCAGGCCTTATTTTTCACTTTTGCTCAGTTCTCTACTTTGTATGTACCAAAACCTTCTGCATCAGAGTCTGTGCCCTTACATGTATCATAACAACTGTATTTCAGCTAATGTATCTGGTAATGTAATATATTAGTTAAATAGATTAATACTGTACAATTCTGTATGATAACCTTATTGCTACACAGATGTATACATGATCTGAATATGCAATATGTGGCATGTCCAAGTACTTTTGCCTCTGGTTTTGCCTCTGTTTTCACTCGTGTTCTTACAGTCCAGGAAAAGCTATGCAAAAATAATTTGTCTTGTCCAGACCTGGAAAAGATTTGGGAACTTGTACAGTATCCATTAGATTTGGGATAACTTAAGCGAGGGGGTAGAGGGGTTGGGCGCCATTGGTCTGCTGCTTGCCTCTCCCAAGGTGAGGTTTGAATTGCGTTCTTCCCAGTTTCAACTTGGATGTTATCTGGTTTCTGCCAGGGGGTTTTCAGGGTTCCTCGGTTATGGAGGGCTTGGTCTGTAGCATGCAGCAGATCAGGGGTGTCCCTTGTTACAATAAAGTAGAAACTAATGTATAACTAGAATAACTAACTAACTAATCTACTAGATAACTAGAATGCTAGTAGATGACTAATATTAACCACAAACCAGCCATGAAGCTGAATGAGAATGCAGAGTTTTGAATCATAAGAACATATATAGTGGCACTTGAAAACTTGTGAACTGTTTAGAATTTTTTAATATTTGTAAATAAATATGACCTAAAACATCATCCTAAAATGATTATTTTTTTAGATTAAAAATATTATACTTGGTCATTAATTTATTACGAAAAAAAATCCAATACTACATGTCTGTGAGAGGCAAAAGTAAGTGAACCTTTGCTTTCAGTATCTGGTGTGACCCCATTGTGCAACAATAACTGCAACTAAACCTTTTTGGTACTGTACATCAGCTTAAAGGAATTTTAGCCCATTCCTCCTTACAGAACATCTTCAACTCTTGAGGTGTTGGTGGGTTAACACATCTGAAATACTTCTAGAACATTTCTCTTGGATTAAGGTCAGGCTTTGACTTGATCATTCCGAAACAAGAACTTCTTTAAACATTCTTTGGTAGAATGACTTCAATGCTTAGGGTCACTGTCTTGCTGCATGACTCACATTCTTGAGAATTTACTGGTCTATTTCAGAATTCATTATTTCATACTTTCTTTGTTTTTCTTACTATTGAAATAACTCATTTAAACCAAAAAGTTCTATTTTGGTCATCTACTCAACATTTTTCCAACACCCATCTGGCTTGTCCTCTTTGTGGAGAGCAGTGGCTTTCTCCTTGCAACCCTAAGATGCACACCATTCTTGACCAGTGTTCTCCTGATGGTGGGCTCATGAGCATTAACATTAGTTGATGTGAGATAGCCCTTTAGTTGCTTAGAAGTTACCCAGGGTTTCTTTGTGACCTCGCAGACTACTACACACCTTCTTCTTATAGTGATCTTTGTTGGACGACCACTCCTGGGGAGGGTAACAATGGTCTTGAAATTCCTCCATTTGTACCCTGTCTGACTGTGGATTGGTGGAGTCCAAACTCTTTAGAGGTGGTGGTGATGTAACCTTTTCCAGCCTGATGAGCATCAACAACTCTGTTTCTGAGGTCCTTCGAATCTTCTTTGTTTATGCCATGATACGTTTCCACTAGCATGTTTGTGAAGAACATATTTTGATTGATATCTGTTCTTTAAATAAAACAGGGTGTCCAGTCACACCTGATTATCATCTCAGTGATTGGAAACACCTACTCTAATTTCACCTTCAAATTAACAGCTCATCCTAGTGGTGCACATTTTTCCACTCACAGATATGTAATATTGGATCATTTCCTCAATATAGTACATATAATATTTTTTATCTAGTTTTAGTCATTGTGTAAAGATATGATGTTGTTTTAGGCCACATACAGAAATTTCTACAGGGTTCACAAACTTTCTAGCACCACTGTAAAGATCTGTCCTTGGCTGTACCCTTCACTATTGAGTTTATGGATTGGCTTTCCACAGCCAAACAACCACAAACTAGAATAATATCACTAATTTCAAATATCAACGTAAAAATGCATTTTTCTCACTAATTCTCTGTTGCCATATTTGCCAAGAGGCATAATATTATAAATTAATGCACCCACACACAGGATATTATCTCTCTTTCTCTCTCTCTCTCATAGATGGATATGAGAACAATAGTAAAGGGATTACAAAAAGGCTTATAATCCATTAGCCTGTGGTTTTTGATCATAGGAGCATCACTGAATGGAGTATGTAGTGGTTAGTGTGGTAGGAGGAGTTTCAGTATTGATTTTGCTGACATCTTTGTACAAGGGAACATAGCGATCACAGTCAGGTCACAACAATCTTCTGACCCAACAACCTGCACATACATAGTTGGCATTACATTGGCATTACAAAAAAATTGTGTCTATCTAGAAATTCCTAGTACAATAAGTGTGTAAGTGCATACTCATTTGCTGTAGAACTGATAACCGATATTGTTTTCCCTCTCTGTTCCCTGTGCTGTTTGGGTGCCGTTACATACAGCAGCACTTTGCCTTTTGGCATTAACCCAGCTCTGGACCAGCTCTCCCTCCATCTGGATGTAAACACTTGCACACAGAGGAGAAATTACAAAAGAGAGATGGCAGGAACCATCGTGAATCTTTTCTTCACATGGAGGAGGTGTGAGACCTCGACTGATTTGAATGCAGTTTCTCAGACAGCTATTGTCTGTACTTAGCCATGTTCCAGCCAAATGACTGCTATGATAGCAAGGAAAGCCTTAGGGTTGCCGTAAGTGCTAGACTATAATAATACACAGAGTTTAAATGATTAATTGGTTATGCAGCTGAGCAAGAACGCTGCCTCCAGATTAAGTTTACAAACATGTTGCAAACCAAACTCTTCTGAGCTTCAACAGAATGGTCCAGTTGATTCTGTCTGCATCACAACTACAGAATCAGATCCCTGTGGCTGTCATGTGGGGGCACCCCACTAGGGACTGTGGTCGCCTAGTGGTTAAGGTGCAGGACTATGGACTAGAAGGTCCAGGGTTCAAATCCCACCTCAGCCAAGCGGCCACTGTTGGGTCCTTGAGCCCGACGCTTAACCCACTTGGATTGTAAGACTGTATCAATTGAGGTTCAAAAACACTTATCTCTGGATAAGGGTGTCTGCTAAATGCTGTAAATGAAATGTAGGACTGTAACCGCCTAGCGTTTAAGGTACTGGACAATGGACCACAAGGTCCAGGGTTCAAATCCCACCTCTGCCAAGCTGCCATTGTTGGGTACTTGAGCAAGGCCCTTAACCCTTTGTAAGACTTTATCAATTGTAAGTCGCTCTGGATAAAGGCGTCTGATAAATTCTGTAAATGTAAAACTTGTCAGAGGTGGGATAGAAACCAGTGTGGCTCAGTTTGTGTACTCTGGTTCGTATCCCACCTTTGGCAGGTTGAGGTCTGTCGATTACATACTGGCATGACCAGGTACTGTAATGTTAGGCCATCATTAGATTTCTTTTTAAACAATTATAATGACCATAAATAACATTGCCCACAATTGGAAAAAAAAAATCAAACTTTTGGATTTGTCACTCCATATAACTGGATAATTCCACTGATGTTCATTCCAAGCTCTGTGAGCTTTAGCCTATCTTAGCCTTTTCACCCTGTTCCCCTTCCAAAAAAGTGGTTTCTTGGCTGCGACCCTTCCAAAAATACCATTCCTGATCAAGCTTCTTCAAACTGTAGGAGGGTCAATTTGTCATCACGATGCTAGATGCTGCTATTGCTCAACTGTAAGGGGAGATCACACTAAATACTTGTTACCATAGCCTACAGAAGCAGTTGTTTTTCAGTTTTTTTAATACTGCATACAAATGTCCTGTATTTTCTGGTTGTGTATTCTAATAAAGAGACTGAGAAATAATTCAATATGGTCATTACATCATTGCTAAAACAATGGTATATCTAACCTAATGGTGGCGTAAAACTTTTAAACAGTACTTTATTCACCATTTTATCTCCCCTTATGCTAAGGAAGGTTCACTGTCACTTTCTGTAGACTACATGGGCCAGAACTGGGCTCTGGGTCCCAGAATAATAGGAAATACAGTAGATACATAATTAAGCACATTATCTGCCTCAGTAACTGTTAGAACATGCTTGTTCGAGCGCTGCCAAAAGTAAGGAAAAGTTTTATGGTTTGTCTCCCTAAAATCTCGTCTTCTAACATCCTATAATCCATCTCACCCTTATATACCGTTGTGTTAGGCTCATGTGTAGGCATTCTGTGCTGGTAAAGATGTTAACTGCACAGAGTGTGTAAGGTCGACCCATTGTGACAAAACGGATGAGTCAACACACAGCAGTTCAGATCAGCCTGACCTGGCAGTGCTCATGTTTTCTGTTTGAGATATAGTGAAAGGAGGCGAGGGGAAAGAGGGACAGCAAACAGATGAATAATGAACATGAGTGCAAGATAACAGAATTCTCTTTCTTGTTGCTGAGGAGCCAACTGTGGAGCAGAAATGAGTCACAGAAACAGGTAAGAACCAGCACACTGGATATTTTTATGCTACATGGTCGCTTATCGGGAAGATGAAAGCCCGTGTAAGTATCTACAAATCTACCCAGTGTTCTTTTCCTATTAGATATGTAACAGGACTGTGTGTCTCTCTGCCAGCCTGAGAGTCTGTCGGTACCTTCGCTTGCGGGGCAGATGTGCCTTGTTGTTGTGCATAATCCTGGGCCTAAACCTGCTCGTGGTTCTACTTGTTCGGTCCGTGTTCCCCACAGCCTGCGAGTCCCGTCAGCATTCACTTTATCCAAGCCTGACTTCAACCACAAGCCCTGCCTCTGTCAGCGTGCCTAGCACTGCGAAACAAAGGCAGGTAGAAGCAGTGGACCTTGGCAAGCTGGAGGCCCTGCTCTCTCATCCACTCTACAACCTGCATTCTCCTGCCAATCCTGATGAGGACTTTCTGCTTCGTGTTCGATCCCAGAAGATAGAGGAACACAATGATCCGCAGTGGTGGGACACACGCACACGATGCCATATTGTTCTAAAACATTTTAAATCAATCATTACTGCACATTCCAGTGATATTTGTGCAATGGTAGTATGGTGACAGAGCAGTGCAGTTGTATTTAATGCCTCATTTCAGACCAGGACACTCCAGAGTAGGTCATTACACACACACAATGTTTGGATGCGTCTTTTTTTTTTACTCAAAACTATACACTGCAGATGAGACACGGATTATTTTTGGGGGCAATTTCACCACCTGGTTAAATTTTTTTTTACAGTGATCCTTTTGCTGCTCCCAAACCTGAATATTTTGTAAGCAAGTAAAATTGCTCTGTGGTTCGGAGGAGGAGGGGGAACAACAGAAAGGAACGTAAAGTCGAAAACACCATGTTTATACCAGTTGAATCAGTTCATCTGGACATAAGGTTTTGTGGGAGAAACGTTTCGTCACTCATCTGACTTCTTCAGTCTCAGCTAGTTATAAAACTAGTTCTTTCTAGTCTAAGGTTTTGTTTCTCCCACAAAACTTTATATCCAGATGAACTGATTCAACTTTTGGGATTTTCTCACCAGGATTATTGAGTATGTATCAAGACATCATGTTTATTCCCAGTCTAGTTCCCAGTATGAAAAGGCTACCAGCCTGAAAATACAGGAGCTGCTTTATGTGAATGATTAGTAAGTTTCGAGTGGGGTCCTGAGGTTTTAAACAAATTGGATTTTTCACCCTGTCTAGAGTGTATTCTCACCATGCACCAAGTGTTAGGCTCTGAATCTTTGCTAACCATCACCACAATAAAGCTGTTACAGAAAATAAATGACTGAAGAATAATATACATTTGGGGTAATCATGCAGTTTAGACCAAGTACATTACCAGGTCATTGTCTTGTCTGCCAAATGTCAGTCTGTTCCCTTTCAACTTCTGACCCTACCCTTCAGGATAAGCGGCAGCAAGGAAGGCTATGATCCCATCCAATTGAACAGCAGCACTGAGACCCACCCACCCTGGCTCCGATTTCACCTGGGTATCTCTCGCTGGCAGCTGTACCAGCACAGAGATGCCAACCTGCCTTTGCTCCTCCAGCAGATGGCAACGCACCGTATTGTCAGTGCAGGTAGCTATTCTTATCCTGACCTCTGATCCTAAGGTTTAGCTTACATCAGCAAGCTGGAGGGGTCACACCATCCCCATGAAAGGGGTGAAAGGCTGTGGCTGGTCAATATCATCGAGAGATCTCTAATGTAGAAATGTGGCTACTACAGAAAAATAGCCACATCCACCAATGTCAACATCTTGCTGTGCAGTGTCTATAGCAGGGGTGTTTCTAGACTACTGGGGAACAAGCAGAATTCAGTCAGGCACCGTGTGTCCTGTAGTTCCAAGACAAAATGAACTTTGTGCTGCTGCAATTTTAGTGGCGCACATGTCCCAGTAAAGTGGGTCTGATGATGCCACTGGTCTATAGATGTGTGTAAGACAAGGAAAGAGCAGTACTGACACACTGCTGTGTAAAATGGGTACTGAAGAATGGCAGAGTGATAAAAGTGTGGCATTGCACTTGGTATGGCAAAAAGACACCTGCCAACAGAAGTGGTACATTGATCGGGCAGCAAAATCACAGAACCTAAAGCCTTTCAAAAATATGTGGGATTATTTTACATAGCAGGTAAAAGTTTCAACACGGTATTAATAAGGGAAGATGTAACCCAGTAGTGTGTGACTTGTTCGTCAAAGGAAACCTTTCTATTCGAAACTATTACAAAAGTGAGCTTTTGTTGCCTTAATGAAATGTATATGGATTATGGACTCCATGATGTACATTATGTCCATGTTAACATTCATCATGACGTGTTCCAGTTCAGAAGACAGGAGGAACGCAGCTGAAGTTGGTGATAACGTTTCCAAATTATGGACAGGCTCTCTTCAAGCCTATGAAGTGAGTGATGCATGGGATCAGCTTTTACACAACCAGTTATTTGGTGTCGTGAGCTGCACTATACTATATATAAAGTATGCAGACTGCTCTTATTGTTAGTAATCAGTTGTTTCACACAGGCACTGCTAACAGGTCATAATATGATGCATACAGACATGGCTTCTCCACAGACAAACATTGGCATTAGGTTGGATTGTACTTACTCTATATGACTGATATAATAGGTTTCCACCGGCAACAAATCAAGATCATCATCTTTCAGCTCTGCCCATTTAATTAAAGTCCATAAAGAAATGGTTTGCCAACTCTTATAGAGAACTTGGCTGACTTGCACAGAGCCCTTAACTCAATCAGACATATTTTTTGAGATGAAGTGGAAAAGCCAAGAGTGTGGCAGGGCTTGTCCAAAATCAGTGAGCTTCTCACAAGATTGAACGAAGTTGTAGTAACAAAAGGGAGATAAACTACAATAATGTTTTTAAAGGAATCTTTTTGTACAGCATATAATATGGGAGTTGTTTCCTCTACCTAACCACAGTTTTGTTGCAGACAAGAAAGATATGACGAGACAAATGTGAATCTGTACTACTTTTCTGACTTTGAGAGGCACAATGCTGAGATTGCAGCCTTTCACCTGGACAGGTACCAGCAGAGACACCATTTTTTAAAAAGATCACCATAAAAACAAAAAAAAACAAAATCCACCCTTCTGTTTTTTTTAGGATTCTTGGTTTCCGGCGTGTACCTCCGGCCGTAGGAAGGCTAGTTGATGTGATTAAGGAAATTAAACTCATCACCACTGACCATAAACTGGCCAGGACCTTCTTCACTTCTCCAGGTTCAGTTATACATGGTCAAGCAGTTACTCAACCTTCAAATAGCTGGAGAATAATTTTAATGACAGCCATTTCAATCTTACTGTTCATGAACTGACACAGCAATAAATGGTTCCCCTTTGGTTCTCTTCCTTGCACGTGTTTCTGTGTCAGTGGGAAACACGTGCTTTTATGGCCAGTGTTCATACTACTGTTCGACGGAGCATGCGGTGTGTGGACGGCCCCATGGTCTTGAGGGCTCCTTGGCCATCATGTTACCTGAGCTTTCCCTCTCCCCTCGCCGTTCCTGGAGAAACCCGTGGAGGCGCTCATATAGCCGCAGCAAGAAAGCACTGTGGGTAGTGTGTGCATGTGTGCGTGTGTGGGTTTATTTGAACAATTAACTATTTGAACTGTTGTACCAAACCAAATGCTCTAATATGATTTTATGCAGTATGTGGGAGATGAGTGGAGCTCAGCTGTAGGTGGATATTAGATCATGTACAACAGTAAAGCGATGAGTCTTACAGTGCAGTGACTGAATGCAATACATTACAGATGGGAGACAACTCCAACATACTGTGATGCTGTAAAAAAGACTCCACCCTACGACCGAGGCACCCGATTGGTGGACCTCATCGATATGACCATCTTAGACTTTCTACAAAGTAAGAAATTCGATTACTTCTAGAGGAGATGCATTTTTCTAAGGGTAATATTATTTTACACTCGTTGACAAGAAAAAAAAAAAATTAATCATCCGAATGTGTATAGGTGTATGTATGTGTGAATGTAATGATGACATACAGTGGTGTGAAAAAGTGTTTGCCCTCTTCCTGATTTCTGATTTTGTTGCACGTTTGTCACACTTAAGTGTTTCGGAACATCAAACCAATTTAAATATTAGTCAAAGATAACACAAGTAAACAGAAAATGCAGTTTTTAAATGAAGGTGTTTATTATTAAGGGAGAAAAAAATTCAAACTTGCATGGCCCTGTGTGAAAAAGTGATTGCCCCTAAACCTAATAACTGGTTGGGCCACCCTTAGCAGCAACAACTGCAACCAAGCGTTTGCCATAACTTGCAATGAGTCTTCTACAGCATTGTGGAAGAATTTTGGCCACTCATCTTTGCAGAATTTTTATAATTTAGCCACATTTTAGGGTATTCGAGTATGAACGGCCTTTCCAAAGTTTTTTGTTTTTCTTCAGCCATTCAGAGGTGGACTTGCTGGTGTGCTTTGGATCATTGTCCTACTGCAGAACCCAAGTTCGTTTCAGCTTGAGGTCACGAACAGATGGCCGGACATTCTTCTTCAGGATTTTTTGGTAGACAGCAGAATTCATAGTTCCATTTATCACAGCAAGTCGTCTTCCAGGTCCTGAAGCAGCAAAACAGCCCCAGACCATCACACTACCACCACCATATTTTATTGTTGCTATAATGTTCTTTTTCTGAAATGCTGTGTTACTTTTACGCCAGATGTAATGGGACACACATCTTCCAAAGAGTTCAACTTTTGTCTCGTCAGGCCACAGAATGTTTTCCCAAAAGTCTTAGGGATCAAGATATGTTCTGGAAAAATTGAGAAGAGCTTTAATGTTCTTTTTGCACAGTAGTGGTTTTCGTCTTGGCCATTTTTTCCCAGTCTCTTTCTTATGGTGGAGTCATGAACACTGACCTCAACTGAGGCAAGTGAGGCCTGCAGTTCTTTGGATGTTGTTTGTGGGGTCTTTTGTGACCTCTTGGATGAGTCGTCGCTGCGCTCTTGGGGTAATTTTGGTCGGCCGGCCACTCCTGGGAAGGTTCACCACTGTTCCATGTCTTCGCCATTTGTGGATAATGGCTCTCACTGTGGTTCGCTGGAGTCCCAAAGCTTTAGAAATGGCTTTATAACCCTTTCCAGACTGATAGATCTCAATGTCTTTCCTTCTCAATTGTTCCTGAATTTCTTAGGATTTCGGCATGATGTGTAGTTTTTAAGGATCTTTTGGTGTACTTCACTTTGTCAGGCAGGTCCTATTTAAGTGATGTCCTGATTGAGAACAGGTGTGGCAATAATTAGGCCTGTGGCTAGAGACAGCGAACTCAGGTGTGATAACCATAGTTAAGTTATGCTTTAACAAGGGAGGGGCAATCACTTTTTCACACAGGGCCATGTAGGTTTGGATTTTTATCTTCCTTAGTAATAAACACCTTAATTTAAAAACTGTATTTTGTGTTTATTTTGACTACTATTTAAATTGGTTTGATGTTCCGAAACCCTTAAGTGTGACAAACAAGCAGAAAAATAGGAAATCAGGAAGGGGGCAAACACTATTTCACACCACTGTATGTAAGTGATTACAATATTAGACCACAAGCATAAGTTTATTGGGGAAAACTGTACAACTGAAACGAGGCTCTAGTTCCAAGTTAGACCTCTAGTCTGGATACAAGATGACATACGGTTGGGCATACAGGTTCCATGTGGTATCCTGTGGCACATTTGCCCACAGATGTTGCACCTGGACCTGTAGATCCTGCACACTTGTAGGTTGCCGAAGCTGGCATCCTAGCTGGTCGCATACATGCTCGATTAGCAATAAATCTGGCAACTAGCCAGGACAAGGAAGTGTTGCAATCTGGTGGAGACAGTCCTGGGAAACCCTTGTGGTGCTTGGGTGAGCATTGTCCTGCTGAAAAATGCCAGTTGGAAGCCTTGCCATGAGAGGCAACACATGGCTGCAGGATGGGCTGCACATATCGCTGAGTTCTTAGTGTCCCTCATATCACTACTAGGGGTGACCGACTGTCATGTGTCATGTCTCCCCTAATCATCACACCAGCTGTTGGGGCAGTGTGTCAATCCACAGCAAAGGCAGGATTGCAGTGCTCACCACGAGGCCTCCATACTCGAACCCGACCATCATCAGATCCCATAGAGAACCTGGATTTGTCATTAAAGACAATTGGTTAAATATATAGCAGACCAGATTTCTCGTTCTGGACACCACTGCAAACGAAGGCAATGTTGGCTTGCTGCCCATGGGTGCCAAGACAACAAAACCCAGTGTCTACTATAACCATCCACCTGTAACTATTTGCATATCTGCCTGAGACATATCTGCAGGCCGAGTTTTGGAGCAATCCGCCATTTCTATCTGGGTGCATTACTTATTTTTTTGTCAACGAGTACATTTGTAGTATTTACATTCACTGTTAACGGATATTGTTTATAGTGTTGAATTTTCTCCTGTTCTGTAATCGTAGGTAATATGGACAGACACCACTATGAAACGTTTGAAATCTTTGGAAATAACACATGCCTTTTACACTTAGACAACGGGAGAGCGTGAGTATTGATATAGTAATTGTTATATGTTACAGGTTGTCCCCATTTTATGACCGCCTGGTTTACGATTTTTCTGAAATTACGATGGGAATCCAATAATACACATAAATACTATTCTGAATTTTTAATTTCCGGCAAGTGATACGCAGTACTATATTCTCCCGCAGATGCTGGGCATCTGGGCAGCAGCCAGCTAATTGGGCTGAGCAGCAGCACCAATGGACTAACCCTTTTGGGTTTTTTTTTCGCTTTCAATATATTATTCAATAATTTCCATGACATATTCAGCACTTTATTATGAATCAAGCTTTGTGTTAATGGTTTTGCCAAACTATAGGTTAATATACGTGTTTAAAGCATATGTAAGGTAGGCTACGCCACGACATATATAGTATCTATTAAACACATTCAATTGACGATGGATTGGTCGGAATGTAATACCACTGTAAATCGGGGACTACCTGTTTGTCTGTTGACAGGTTTTGAGCATATACTCTGTGTGGTTCTGTAGGTTTGGTCGTCACTCTAAGGATGAGCTATCCATACTTGCCCCTCTCGTGCAGTGCTGCAGGTAATTATCATGAACAACACTGAACATTTTAAGGGTGGCACGAGTGGTTATCGCTGTGCGGTGTTTGCATGTTCTACCCTGTGTGGGTTTCCTCTGGGGTAATTCTGACTTCCTCCCACTTTCCAAAGACATGTAATACGTCAATTAGTCAATCTGCACCATGATAAAGACAGAAATGCAGTTCCGCTCCCAGTTTCTCATTTATTATTTCAACGTTGTAGTAAGTTTTGAGGCCATCATCAATCTCTCAATTAAACCCCGTCTTGTTTGCACACTGTCACATTACAGAATCCGCCGCTCCACTCTGCTTCGTCTGCGTCTGCTCTCTCTTCCTCAGTACCGTTTGAGCGATGTCATGAGGGCGTCTCTCTCTCAAGACCCGCTGTCCGCTGTGACCCCACTCCTCACCAAGCCTCATCTTTCTGCCTTAGACCGACGTCTAACAAAGGTGCTGCAGACTGTGCAACGCTGCCTTCTTCAGCACCAGCACCAAAGTGATGTCATATATGATGACACTCATGACTATCCAGTCCAAGATGCTCCTATATGAACTACAGTAACTGATTGACCGACTGACTTACTCACTGTAATGATGTTACTATATACAGTATACATACATGTATATTTATATACATACATACATACACACACACACACACAATATATAAGAACTTTGTCGTTCTACAATTACACAGCAGTCCCACTGTTTCTCTACATACTTTGTTAATCAGGACCCCCACAGGACCCCAACAGACCGGGTACTATTTGGGTGGTGGATCATTCTCAGCACTTCTGTGGTAGTGGTGGTGTGTACTGTCCTGGTATGAGTGGATCAGACACAACAGTGCTGCTGGAGTTTTTAAACACCTCAGTGTCCCTCCCCCTGCTAAAAATACTCCACCAACCAAAAATGTCTGATCCAATTGTACCAGCAAAGCACACTAACACACCCCCATCACCACACAATTATCACACCAGTGCTGAGAATGATCCACCAATCATTCCCAGGTCTGATGTGCAAGACTGACCAGGACCGTCTCATGTCCGAGGGCCCAAGAGAAGGGTCCGGCGTCACAATAGTGCCTGTTGGCATAGAGAAGAGACCAGGATTGGTGCATGGAAGCCAGAGGGTGTGAGTTCGGGGGCTTCACCTTGCCCACTGAACCAAAAGCCACCCCTACATTATTGTGTCATCTGTTATTCATCAGACCTCTGTACTGTTTTTAGGTTCAAGCTCTGGGTTCTGGTCTGGAGCTTAGTGCAGCGGAGCACTGGAGTACAAAATGATATACTGTACTGAAGGAAGCAGAAATCCAACAGAGCTGTTAATACACTGGTGAAACAGGTCACTTGCGCTCGAGGGCAAATAGCTCCGGGTTAGAACACAAAGCTGAAGGCAAAGACGGTGGAACATTTCCAAACATTTGTTGTTGTAGCTAAAAGTCCTTGTATTCTTGCTTTACATCATTTTTCCATTTGTATCAGAATGCAGTAGAATTGTAGTGTAGTTTAGAATGTCTGTAGGTTATCTGGTACACACAACATGCACATAATACCTTCATTCTTACTGAAATGTGGTCTTCCATGTTGTGTTAATGCCTTGGAAAAAAAGCTGCTAAATTTGAAATTCTACAGACAGTCATGGTTTTGCCTCCAGAGCTGATTTTAGTCAGTTTGGCTCCAAGGACTATCCATTTGATTTTTGCTTGTTCCTAATGGAACCTAAAGAAATAGCTAATCCTTTAAACTGCACTACACGGTCAGATGAGTCAGCAATATGAGCTTCAACAGAATGCATTTACTACTTTTTATTTATTTTGGCAAATGATCCAATATGACTTATCTGTGAGGGGCAGAAGCTTTCCTTTGTATGTGAATCTTCGTGTAGCAATAACTGTAAAAATGTTTCAAAGTGTAACGGAATATCTGAAAATAAAGCTTATTAGAGAAATGTATGTCTTCGATACGTCTGCTTCATTTGTTGGACAGGTCTAGGTCACATGAAGTGAAATTTCCATTACCATTTATGGTGAAAGGCATTATCACCTTGTGGGCTCCCATGGACTGAGAGTGACGTATGTATGTACACCATGTGCTAAGACATCCAACCGCAGCTATGTTTAATGATTGGGGAAGCAAAACACAAACCCTAAACACATGATTACATCAATTTCAAAAGTAATGTTGCAATTTTACTGTGACTCATGAAATGCAACCCACTGAACGTACTCTTCATATTTATTCTCATGAGTACGATTTCCAGTTACAAGAAAATGTTTGGAACCTATTTCTGTTGGAGTACACATGATCTTCACCTGTGATGTAATAATGCACAAACAAGTTTAGCCTAATCTAATAATCAGATTGCTAGATCTTTACCTGGTAGAACCTCCCTCAGCAGCATAAAAGATTTTGTGTCACACATGCAATAATATGAAAAAAATCTCTCTTTATTAGCAATATTTGTCACGTTTAAGCCTATTCAGTGGCACAGAATAGAATAGGATTATAATTTATGGCCATCTCGGCACAAAAAAAGGCTATATCGCTGGCATACTATAGTTACATAAATGCAAATATGTGTATAATACAGTGATGCTAGAAAGTTTGTGAACCCTTCAGAATTTTTTATAGATTTCTGCATACATAAATAATTTCACACAAGTCCTAAAAGTAGATAAAGAGAACCCAGTTAAACAAATGAGACAAAAATATTATACTTGGTCATTTATTTATTGAGGAAAATGATCCAATATTACATATTAGTGAGTGGCAAAAGTATGTGAACCTCTAGGATTAGCAGTTAATTTGAAGGTGAAATTAGAGTCAGGTGTTT
>JAJAGP010002830.1:0-35526 GCA_025084515.1 Ancistrus triradiatus
TTAAGCTACAGCATACCTGTGTGAGGCAGAGGATATTAATGCATGTGTAGTGGAGCAGAGGTGGGTTGGGTAGCAAGAAATATCTTACTTAAGTAAAAGTACTCATCCAAATAAGCTCACTGGATGAAAAATTAGTCGCCTGTGGCTGAAATGTTCCTAATAGCAGCACGTACCTCCACGAGCACGAACAGCAGCTACGATTCGATTTTCCATGGACTGAACTAGTTTCTTTAGGAAAGAGATGGCATGCTCTCTTCAGGTAGGTGGTGAGAACCTACCAGTCAATCTACGTTCCCAAGGTCAACTATGGTCATGAACTCTGGGTAATGACCGAAAGAACAAGATTGCTGATGCAAGTGACCGAAGTGAGCATTCTTCGATGGGTTGCTGGGTGTACTCTCCATGATCAGGTGAGGAGCTCAGAGTAGAACCACTGATAATTCGCATTGAGAGGAGCCAGTTGACGTGGTTCGG
This sequence comes from Ancistrus triradiatus, assembly GCA_025084515.1. NCBI lineage: Eukaryota > Metazoa > Chordata > Actinopteri > Siluriformes > Loricariidae > Ancistrus > Ancistrus triradiatus. The sequence goes on from JAJAGP010002830.1 coordinate 475, forward strand.
GCATATGATAAGGATGCCTGCTGGACGCCTCCCACTAGAGGTGTACCAGACTGGGAGGAAGCCCTGGGGTAGACCTTAGACCCGCTGGAGGGATTATATCTCAGCTGGCCTGGGAAAGGTTGGGGATCCCCCAGGACGAGCTGGTAGAAGTTACAGGGGACAGAGATGCCAGGTCTTCTTTGCTTACCCTGCAGCCACTGTGATCCTGAAATGGATAAACAGAAAGATGATGATGACGAACAAGTTTCTGGATGTTGATGACATCAAATGTTCAGCCAGATTTCATGGTTGCCATCCCTGGCTTTTTACTCGTTGTTCCAGGTAGTCCTACAGATTTGTTAATTAAGCAGTAGTCCTGACGATCCTAAAGTAGCCTCTGAGAGCCTTTTTATAGGGGAAGCACTTTTATGCCCTCCTGTGGCAAGACCCAGTGTCTTACCAGACCACGCCTACATATATGTATATATAATGTTTCCTCCTAGAGTGTATGATTTGTCTTTTTGTCTTTTTCCAGGATCTATATGATCAGCCAGCTAAATGCGTCAGCCACAACTGATTGGGAGAGTCACTGATTGGCTTGTGGATGAAGATTCCTCTTTAAAAGCTGCGTTGATGGTCACTATGGTGGCTCGTGGTGTTGACCGTCACCACAATGCCCCAGGGCTTCGTAATTTGATTTGTGTAGCACTGCTCTAATCCTCATTACCACTGTTATTGTCATTATGCTTCTGTTAGTTTATGTAATTGTCATTGTCTTTGGTTTACTAGTTAACTATTTGTTTTGTTAGTCCCTGAGGCCTAGTAGATCGTTTATACGGCTGATTAAATTGTATTCCATCATGTATAATGTTAACAGGAAGTAAGTCACAGTTGTAGGGGTGAATGCCTTTTTGTTTTCCCACCAGTTTTCTCCTGTGTATTTGGAATAGGGGTAGGTTAATCAACTGTACCTTTTGTTTCTTTCCGTTCCTGGTAGTAGGGAAGGTAGCTGGGAAAATGGATGTGGGTTGTGTTTATTGTTTTGGCATACAGCTCACCCTGAAGCTATTTGTGTGGCTTTTATATACACTGAATAAACTGGATCTAATGTTGATTGTTTAAACCTGAAGTTTTGACGTACGAGTTTTTGTTTGCTACTCTTTATGGTCTCAAACCCCTAGACTAAGATTAATTGAGGTTGTATTGTTCAATCTCATGACACTTTTGCCCTATTGACTTAAAGAATGGTCAAAATCATCATTATTAAAAATGATGACAAAAGTAAAGTATTGTTTGAGATTTTCTAATTATTTGCCGGTTAGCATGGAGGCTTGGTGGTTAGCACTGTTGCCTCACAGCAAGACAGTACTGGGTTCAATCCCAGGTAGAGTGATCTAGGTCCTTTGTGTCTGGAGTCTGCATGTCCATTCCATCTTAAGTGGATAAGAAAGTGGATGATTTGTTGCCTAATCACACACTGCATTTAATGTTTGGATATCCCTAGCCTGTGTCACATGACAAGGTCCCCCTGTGCAGCAATAACTGCAGCTAAACGTTTCCTGTAGCTGTTGATCAGTCCTGCACACCGGCTTGGAGGAATTTTAGCCCATTCCTCCGTACAGAACAGCTTCAGCTCTGGGATGTTGGTGGGTTTCCTCACATTAGCTGCTCACTTCAGGTCCTTCCACAACATTTCTTTTGGTGTAAGTTCAGAGCTTTGACTTGCCAATTCCAAAACACTAACTTTATCCTTTAACCATTCTTAGGTAGACTTGTGTGCTTGATGTCCTGACATTTTCCCTTTAGAGTTTGCTATAATAATTCAGAATTCACAGAATCCAACAGTGATGGCAAGCCATCCTGGCCCAGATGGAGCCAAAGAAGTCCAAACCATGATACTACAACCACCATGAATCAGATATGGTGTAAAGTCCTTATGATGGAATGCAGTGGTCTCAACTATTGGCGAAACGTTTTTTCCAAAGCTGTCTGGTTTGTCCATGTGATCTTTAGCAAACTGCACATGGGCAACAATGTCCCTTTTTGTCCTTGTGACCCTGCCACTGTAGTTCAGTGTTCTCCTGATGTCAAACTCATGAACATTAACATTAGCCAATGTGAGAGGTCTTTATTTGCTTAGAAGTTACCCTGGGTTCCTGTGTGACCTTGTGGATTATTACACGCCTTGCTCTTGGAGTGATCTTTGTTTGTCAGCCACTCCTGGGGAGGGTAACTATTTGACATTTATAAAAAGACCATTGAAATAATAATAAACCATGCTGTAAAACACTGATCTTATTATGGGAGAATTACAAATATAGGACCTGTAGTCGATGTTAACTTTACATTCAGTGTAACAAACTGCACTAGTACAGACTGCCTTAGAAACCCTGTAAAGATGCATGTGTCTGGCTCTTTATTTACAGTTGCTGAATGTTTGTGAACCCCTTGGAGTTACCTGAATCGTCACGATGAAGAAACCCTCTACCTACACGAACACGATACTTTTCACTTTTCTACTGACTAAACGTTCACGACCCAGCCTGGAAAAGTATTCATACCTCTGCTCCAAAAGTCAAGAGCTCTAGTTAAACAGGGCTTGGGATTTATTTTATTTAACATCGCTTTCGGCATCACAGGAACAAGGTTACATCTCTACTAGTCAGTCACATTAACACTGGGCCAATTTACTCACCAATTACCCTAACACGTCTTTGGGATGTGAGAGGAAACCGGAGCACTCAGAGTAAACCCACACAGACACGGGGAGGACATGCAAACTCCACACAGGCAGAGTCCAAGGTTAGGATTGAACCAGGGATCTCTGGAGCTGTGAGGCGACCGTGCTACCAGCATGCGGCACCGTGCCCCCTCTCTCCAGTAAAACAGATTATAATGGAAGTGTGGGTTGTAGAGGTGCCCTGAATTGTAGGAAGACATGATCATGATCCGCACCGTCTGTTCAGATCTGGAAACCCGAACACTCATCAATGGGCAGTTAGAACTTCCTGATCAATTCATGACTGTTGCAAGCTTGTCTAGGAGGGATGTATTGCAAAGATCGCACCAAGAGTGCTATATATAATGCTTAAAATTGAGGTTTTACCAGTTTTATATACAGGTACATTTTTAGTTACAGTATCTTTTCTGGCCTGGCTGTGAATATTTCACCAATGTGTTCACTAAAGACATGGAAATATTTTCCCCCATGTTTTAACCCTAGTTAAGGTTAAGACTTGGAGCCGTGGCTGGACAGGGCGAAAGTCCATTCGAGAACATTATCATTATCATTATTATTATTATTATTGCAACTACTACTACTAAAGGGTTACATAAGTAAACCTTTACCACTGTCTGATTGCAGGTTCACAACCTTAAGAAATGACGTTGAAGTACATTATCTAAACGGTTTATTAATCTACGTTATGTGCAATTAATTTATTGCTCAGGGACGTTCATTTGAAAGTACTGTGAACATTAGTGATAAGTAATAAGACGGTTTATCATGAAGAAAAACTGTAATATGATAGCACCACATAAAGATGGAGGACGGATAACTGATGTATCTTCACCACTAGACTGTGCAGTGCTGAACTTAATGTGATTTGCTGATATTTGTGTTAGATCGTTACAAATCCTATTGCTTGATTTTTTTGACACACAAGTCATGCTACAGATTATCTGAAACATTTTAAAGGCATATATATGTATGTATGTGTGTACTGGGTGTCCACTTTATCTCTTTATCTACTTTTAGGACTTGTGTGAAAATCTGATGATGTTTTAGGTCATATTTATTCAGAAATACAGAAAATTCTAAAGGGTTCACAAACTTTCAAGCACCACTGTACATAGACTTTAAATGGAGAAACTTACATTTGAGGAAATGCACAGGTGTTGAACAAAACAGCAGAGGCCAAACATAAGAAAGTGTCACACAAGGGCACCCCTGGTTTGCTCACATGCCACAGACCTAGAAACTATGACACAAGGAACTCTGGATTTCAGAAGCTTACTGGCAAAGCAAAACCTAGTAACAGACAAAACTCGACCTGAGCTGCAGCCTTTAACCTGGACTAACACATCCAGAACTCGGGCTGTTGTACCAGGTGGAACAGAGGCAGAACTTGGACCTTTAACCCTGAAGAACTGGATTGCTCTGCCCTTAAAGGAGGAGGTTTCTCGTGAGACAACAACATTTACATTTATGTCATTTATCAGCCGCCCTTATCCGGATTGACTGATACAGTCTTACAGTATAAGCAGTTGTGGGTTAAGAGCTGTTTCCCAACAACCCAACAGTGGCAGCATGGCAGACGTGAGATTTGAACCCAGTACCTTAACCGCTAAGCCACCATGTCCCACAAGGGGACAACAACATAGAATGGAAATCAGTAGGAGAACATGAACCAGTGTTGGACCAGTCTTTGCCTTTTATCTGTTTCTTGGATTCTGCCTCACCAAGAAGTTTACGAGTTTTAAAATTGCTTTGAGTCATGAGGGGTAGGTCTGCAACTTGCAAGCAGAGCAGGCACTTAATTACATGCACATCTGGGTTCTGTGAAACTGATTGGCAATTTGCAGCATGCATCACCAATCTAGCATGCATCATCAATTTATAAAGTTGCGTTCACTTCACTGGCTCCCTGTAGCTGCTCGCATCAGATTCAAAACCCTCGCCTACAAAGCCAAAAATGGAACAGCTCCATCTTATCTAAAGACTCTAATCAAAGCATCTCATACCCTCCGAGACACGAGCTTGGCTCGACTGGATCCTCCATGTCAGATTACAGGAAGACAAGCATCAAGACTCTTCTCTGTCCTGGCACCCAGGTGGTGGAATGAACTTCCACTGGATGCTCGAATGACTGAGTCTTTTGCGGTCTTCAAGCAAACTAAAGGTTCACTTCTTCACTCAGCACTTGAGTGAAGACTGAAAGGCAACTACAGATTATAAAATATGTTATTAAAAATATTAAATATATTATAAAAAAGCCTTTGCTTGCGTGTTTTGTGTGTTTCATGGATTTACCTACATCGGATTCTAGCAGGTTCTGGTTGGATTTTGTTCTTGAGCTATTGTTTACTTGTACTAACATGATGTTTTGTCTACTAGGAAAAGTACAAAGTACTTCTGTGAGTTGCTGTTGATATATATGGTATATACACTTGTGTGTGTGTGTGTGTGTTTGTGTGTACAACAAGGAAATATGAAGAAGTATCAAGAAAGATATCTTACCTGAGTGTTAATATGTTCAAGGTCAGCACATTGCTACGTTCAGCAAAATCTTATCTGGCTACCGATAGTGCCTATAAATTTTGTGTCCACACTCCTGAAAGTCCTTCACTTGATGCAACAGTCTCTCAACATGAAGCTCGAGCTTCTGCTGATATTTGCTGTTTTGTTCTGTGTGGACAGCAAGCCGCTGTCCAAACCAGGGCAGAACAAATTTAACAAGCTGCTCCTCATATCGTTTGATGGTTTCAGGTGGAATTATGACCACGATGTGCACACACCTAATATGGACTTACTGGTTACAGAGGGAGTCAAAGCAAAATACGTCACACCACCAGTGATCACTATGACATCTCCATCACACTTCACTCTGATTACTGGTAAGAAAATCTTTATACTTGTACTTTTATAATCGTATACGCTAATAAGATGTACAGGAACCAGTCATGGACCTCCAAAGCGCTAGTCATATAGAGTACTGTGAAAAAGCCTCAGGTCCTCATTAGATTATTATTAATATTATAAAATTGTTATTGTAGTAATGGTATAATGACCATATATAATAATTTCTCCGTTTCTTTATTAAGATATAACTATCAGGAAATACACAAAAAAATCATAACAAAATGGCTTAAAGTCGGTATTAGTGTGACCTCCCTGAAAAAGTTGTTTCCAAAAAGGCAATTCCTTTCCTCGTCAGACTGTAGAAGAGTCAACTTGGCATCCTGATGAAGCTGCCAGATGCATAGGGCGCCAATCAGAGCACCAATCCATTATGGGGCGCATACACTCACACACTTCTACACACACTCACGAAAATGGATTGTGGGAGGAAACCAGAGTACCCAGAGTAAACCCGCACGGACATGGGGAGAACATGCAAACTCCACACAGAAAAGACCCAGATCGCTCCACCTGGAATGGAACCCAGGACCTTCTCGCTGTGAGGTGCTACCCACCGAGCCCCCGTGCCACCCCACTTTCCATACCTGCTTAATGCAACTCAGGAACTTGATGAGTCTGGGACCAGCAGCACAGGGTGCAGGGCGGGAACTAACCCTAGACCAAATCTAATACATGGCACACACACACACTCACTTAATCTGTGACTCATAAATTACAATCCAGACCAAAAGGACCATAACCCTTGCATTTAATATATGGTACTTCTGATACACTGAGACATGTTTACACCACTAATACCTGAAGATAGCTGTGCTGTGGGATAAGATAGCGGGACACGTTGCATCTTTATAACCACTGATATGAATATATTTTATCTGTACGCACTGTAAAAGCATCTAATCAAAAAAACAAGGCAACGCTGCTAAGAAAAGGATTGTTTTGAATGCTGTCGGACCATGCGTGTCCATGTTCCATGTTGGCCTAATCTGGTTTATGCTGGTTAGTGCTGGTGTGGTGCATTAGACACAACTTTGCTCCCATTTCCTTAAATTTATTTCTAATATATTCATTTTAAATACAAAAAATGATAAATTATATCATTAATTTGCAGCTTCACCACCATAAGTAGCGTTGCACATGATAACTAGCTTAATAACGTTAGATAAGCAATGTTATCTGCAAGGTCATGATACCTACCTAGCTGCTAAGTTAGACAGCCAATTTTCTATATACATTAAAGAGATTTAAAATCTATTAAACAACCAAGAAATAATAAGACAAAATAATGGTAAAAGTCAGTTTAGCTAACGCTAGTGTTTATGTAGCTAGTAAGGCTAACCTGTTTGCTAGGAATTGAATTGGCTAGCTAATGTAGTATCTACTATGCACGTAAACCTGTTTAAAGAGCTTACTAACATTTACTAAAGTAATATATTTTTTCTGCGACTCTAATTACTGTACATTCTCGTTCAAGTTTTGTGAGGGTTACTAGAACTGTGTACCTGTTACTCCCTCACAGTAATTGTTCAGAAGTAAAATTCCTCTTCTACCACTGGATTAACGTGTTCTAGGTATCTTCACATTAAAACACACTTCACATGTCTCTGAGATGTATTACTACTCCACATGTTTCAAAGGACAGATAACCACTGGACAAAATCCAAAATGAATATTTAATTGCTTTATTGATGGAAGCATTCGTTGACTGAGGAAATAAGGACGGCTTTTCAATAACTTCTACCCAGTGCTCATGATAGCATTCTCATGTTTGGAGTCACATACTGCTTGCACAAGAAGGACTTTGACACGATTTCTTAAATTGAGTTCATAGTCTCTTTAAAACCCTAATATTTATTACATTATCTCTCCATGGTAATCAATTGTAGCTTTCTCCCAGCATCTGCCAAACCCTGATTTATTTATAAGTGCTGCTGCTTTATAGCCATGGTTCCCAACCTAGGGTCCACGCCCTCCTGGGAGCCAAACATCACAGGAGGTGCACAAGGCTTTGTCAGTTTGTCAAAATTTGCAGACGTTAAATAAAATGAAAACAACACACTATCTGGAAGGTAAAATCTGTATATAAAATTACTTAAAGACATATTTAATAAGGTTATATTTGATTTTAGCTAAATGTTTAGCTGTCTTGAAAAGAAAAAAGAGCCAACATGAAAAAAGAGGCAGTAAAAAGCTATAAAACTCAAGAGAAAAAGAAATAAGCTACAATTTGTTCATTTGTGCCGAAATATTTGCAATGAATTACTTCCTTTTTGTTCTGTTTGTGTGCGATGGGAACAGCTTACCTTGGACACGCAGTTGGGGGGGGCTCCAAGTGAAAAAGGTTGGGAGCCACTGCTTTACATCATGGCAGGCTAATTGCACAGCAACCTTTTGTTCATGGTGACTATAGGGTTGGGTCCACCTGCTTACATATTAGTGAGTGGCAAAAGTATGTGACCCTTTGCTTTCAGTATCTGGTGTGACCCTCCTGTGCAGCAATAACTGCAGCTAAACGTTTCCTGTAGCTGTTGATCAGTCCTGCACACCGGCTTGGAGGAATTTTAGCCCATTATCTTATTATTCTGGTAACAGGGATTGTGGTAGCCTAGTGATTGAGAAATATGAAAATGCAGCTCTCCTGTTCACTTGTATTTTTTTACAAGTCTTGCCTGGACCAATATGGCGGCCATGTTGATATATCGCAGCAACAGGCTAAAGCGGCTGATGCTTCGTATAGGTACAGTGTATATGTCTATGCTCAGAATGACGCATTCAAAGCTGTTTGTCAAATGAATGTTAGTGTATTTTCCGATCTTTTCAGCGGACAAAGGACCATAGACACCCAGGGACACATGGTCTTCAGGAAGTGTCTATTAACTCTGTGACAGGGGTCTCAAAAGAGAATATAGGCTGCCCTGTTTACCGGAAGGCTTTTGAGTTTAATGAACAAACAGTGCAATATTACAGTGAGGTATGGGATCATTTCGGTGCCACATTTTAATGTAATTTAAGGGGAAGCCGGACTAAAATCCACTAATAAAATAGGGATGTCTACATGATGTCTCTAGGCATTTTTAGCAGTCACACACACCAAACCTTAACTCTTCACCCTATATAAATCAATAACAATCTCTGCATGCATATGCTCATGTAAGCTATGAACTGCATCATTACAAGTAATACATTGTACTTTTCATGCAGGACGGTGGATAGAAGATCACGGCGTTGTCCACAACCTGATGTTTAATACCACAAGCAGCATAAAGTTACCTTTTAAGACAACTCTGACACGATCTGAGTGGTGGGACAATGGGGCTCTGCCTTTGTGGATAACAGCACAAAATCAGGTGGGAAAACTTCAGCATTTTTAGACATACGGCTTTATTCATCACATCAGCTTAACTTTGATTGTATCCATTATAAGTCAAGCCCTTGAGCAAGGCTCTTCACCCTTAATTGCTTGGATTTGACCTGGATAAAGGCTTCTACCAAATTATTGAATTGGTAGCTCCAGTGACTCCAGCAATTCATGAGGACTGGGTTGAAATCCCAGGTAGAGCTTGCTTTTACAGGGATGGACTGGCATGGATGTGCTTCAGCCTGTGCTCAGTGAATTCTCAGTTAGACTACAGGGACTGGATTCACAAAAGTCTTAAGAAAGAAAATCTTCTTAATTGTGTGCTTTTCTTACCTTCATTCTTAAGGTAGGCAAAATTGTTATTGTGCAAGATTTATCTTTTTAAGAATGAACTCCTATGAACAACTCTAAGAACAAGCGGTATTCTTGAAAATATTATGTTCTCTTAACTTAAATGTTCTCTTAACAACTTTACAATAGCCTCATGCTTGTCTTAGGCTGTGAGAGTGTTCAAGCTAAGCATCTAAATTAAAATGTTGTACTAATTTAACGCTTGATTTGATGTTTTTCCGCCGTTTTGCTGTCCTCTGAGCGATATTAAACTATATTGTAAAGCTATAGAATACAACATAGCAATACACTGGAAACAATGAAGATTTTCTTAAGAAAATATTTTAAGATTTTAAGAACTATATAATATATAGTATTTGAGATCTTTGTAATTTTTTTTTACTTTCGCAAGTTGTTTCTTAAGAAAGCTTCTGTGATTCTGGGACACACAAGATAAATAAGGTAGAACATGATGTTATGCTTGAAATGTAAAGGCTAAAAATGCTGGATTATTCTTTTAAACAGTCCCTGTCAAAAACACTGATGGAAACTGGGACTGAGAATGAAATCTTCCTTTGCATGTAATATTTTACAGGGCTTGAAGACGGCGTCTTATTTCTATCCGGGTGGTGGAGTGACTTACGGTGGCCAGGCTGTAGACAAGTTCCTGGTCCAGGTTCCCGGTGATCCTTATGATAACGAAACAGATTGGCGGCAGAAAATCGATACCGTGATGAGATGGTACACCGAGGAAAACTTTGACTTTGTCAGCCTTTACTATGGGGAACCAGACAACGTGGGCCACAGGGTAGGACCAGAAACCGAAAACAGAAAGAAGATTATTGAACAGATCGACCGCCTCTTGGGCTACCTGAGAGAGTCCATCCACAAAAACAAACTGGCTAAACGCCTTAACGTCATCATCGCATCAGACCATGGCATGACCACCATCAAGAAGAGTCCGGCAGTTGATGAAATCACACTTTCAGATTACATAAAATTCTTGGATGTGAGCCAGTTTGACATTTTGGACTACGGAGGATTTGGGATGATTAAAACCAAGGAAGGCAAGCTGCAGGAGGTGTACGATGCTCTGAAGAACGCCCACCCACATTTAAACGTCTACAAGAAAGAAGAGACTCCTGAACACTTTCACATTGGCAAAAACAGCAGAATCCAAGACCTCGTGCTGGTTGGAGACTTGGGTTATAATCTGAACTCAGTAAGCCGTTTTACTTCTAAGCTTCTCTTCTTGTAACTGAAAAATGACAATGCATGTAGAGTTTTAGGTTTGATCAAATCTCGTGTTTATTTGCAGAGGATGATCTTGTACATCGACAAAGGAGACCATGGCTTCGATAACAGAGAGATGGACACGAAGACGATATTTCGTGCGTTTGGACCAGACTTCAAGAAAAATTTCATAGCTGAGCCCTTTGACAGTGTGAGCATCTACCCTTTAATGTGCAAGCTGCTGGGTATAACGGCCGCTCCGAACAATGGCAGCCTGAGCGACACTGCAGCCATGCTAACCGGTGAGATTTCTGCCTCTACCTCAATAGTAACTCTGTGGGCTTCATACTTTAAGCTACAGCATACCTGTGTGAGGCAGAGGATATTAATGCATGTGTAGTGGAGCAGAGGTGGGTTGGGTAGCAAGAAATATCTTACTTAAGTAAAAGTACTCATCCAAATAAGCTCACTGGACGAAAAAATTAGTCGCCTGTGGCTGAAATGTTCCTAATAGCAGGTAATACCTCCACGAGCACGAACAGAAGCTGCGATTCGATTTTCCATGGACTGAACTAGTTTCTTTAGGAAAGAGATGGCATGCTCTCTTCAGGTAGGGGGTGAGAACCTGTGTAACGACCGAAATAACAAGATCGCGGATGCAAGTGACCAGAATGAGCATTCTTCGATGGGTTGCTGGGCGTACTCTCCATGATCGAGTGAGGAGCTTACAAATCCGGCAGGCACTCAGAGTAGAACCACTGCTCCTTCGTGCTGAGAGGAGCCATTTAAGGTGGTTCAGGCATCTGATAAAGATGCCTCCTGGATGCCTCCCACTAAAGGTGTACCAGGCATGGCCAGCTGGGAGGTTGGGGATCTGGCTTTTTACTCATTGTTCCAGGTAGTCCTACCGATTTCTTAATTCAGTCCTGACGATCCCACCGAACCCACTCGAACTGAACTCGAACAACGGGACTCTGCAGTAGTGGGATAGCAAACTGTCCCTGCATCACTTGAGCACAAATGTTTGAGTGACAATGATAAATCAACAGCTTTTGAATGTTGAATATGCTGTCAGCTGTGACACATCTTTTTTTCTGTTACAGACCACGCCACAAGAACAGGTACGTTTTATCTCCATGTACATGTACACAGAACCTAAGCAAGAGGAATGGTAGATCTGGGATTTTCACAACAACATAGGACACACACACACACACAGTCTTGGTAGAAGTATGTTCGTGGGGACTTCCCACTAACAAAATTATTAATATATTGTAATAATGCTGCACTGAATCTGAACCCTAATCTTAACCTCACTAACCATAAGGAAAACTTTTTTCTTTTGTGAATAATAGAATCAGCACATTTAGAGTGAAAAATGTGAACCCTCCCAAAAAATTTCTTAGTAATGGTATGTTACACTGCGAGATACACAACCCAAAAGTAGCCTCTGAGAACCTTTTTATAGGGCAGCATGGGAAGCACTTTTATGCCCTCTTGTGGCAAGACCCAGTGTCTAACCAGACCACACCTATATATATATTCTTAACAGGGACTATATTACAAAATGACACTACGTACATTGGACCCATTGACTGGATATATATTTTACATTTACACCAAAATATAATAAGACCCTGAATGTGATCGACCTGACTGCTCTTATTTCTGTACTGCAGGTGGGAGAATCCAGATGCCTGTCAGCATTTTGGCCTTGATGATTTTCTTTTTGATCCTCATTTGACCTACTCCATCAACATTACACATGGTTTATTGTCCACTTGTGCAGTGTAAGCTGTGGCCATGAAACACTGCTGAAATGTAATACGTAGTCGATCTGCACTAATAATACGTCAGTATGCTGATAATCAAACGACACTGTTTCCGATGCAGCAAATAAATGTACATATAACGGAACTTGCTTACAGTGAAATATTAATGATGTCTAATAGTTCGTTAGGAATACATTATCTGTGACAGCACTGCAAATAAAATATGATTCTCTGTTTAGTTTGGGTTCGATCGTTTGTGGCTCTCAGGAAACTTTTGCCGTATTGACTTAAAGAATGGTCAAATTCATCATTATTAAAAAATGATGACAAAAGTAAAGTATTGTTTGAGATGTTCTGATTATTGCCGGGTAGCACTGTTGCCTCACAGCAAGAAGGTACTAGGATCAATCCCAGGTAGTGCTCTAGGTCCTTTCCATCATAAGCAGATGAGAAAGTGGATGATGTGTTGCCTAATCACACAATGCATTTTAATGTTTGGATATCCCTAGTCTGTGTGACATGACAAGGTTTCCTTGTGCAGCTATAACTAAACATCTCTGGTAACTGGTGATCAATCCTGCACATCGGCTTGGAGGAATTTTATCCCATTCCTTTGTAAGGAACAGCTTCAACTTTGGGATGTTGCTGGGTTTCCACACATGAACTGGCCCACAACATTTCTATTGGTTTAAGTTCAGGGCGTTGACTTGCCAATTCCAAAACATTAACTTTATCCTTCTTTAACCATTCTTTGGTAGATCGACTTGTGTATTTGTGGTCATTGTCTTTCTGCATGACCCACCTTCTCTTGAGATTCAGTTCATGGACAGATGTCCTGACATGTTCCTTTTAGAGTTCAACAGTGATGGCAAGACGTCCTGGCCAAGATGCAGCCAAACCATGGCACTACCACCACCATGAATCAGAAATGGGATACGGTTCTTATGATGGAATGCAGTGGTCTCATCTTTTGGCAAAACATTTTTCCATAGCTGTGGATTGTCCATGTGATCTTTAGCAAACTGGCAACAATGTCCTTTTTGGAGAGAAAAGACTTTGTCCTTGCAACCTTGCCGCTGTAATTCAGTGTTCTAGTGATGTCATACTCATGAACATTAGCCAATGTGAGAGGCCTTCAGTTGCTTCGAAGTTACCCTGGCGTCCTGTGTGACCTCACCAACTGTTACACGCCTTGCTCTGGGAGTGATCTTTGTTGGTCGACCACTCCTGGGGAGGGCAACAATGGTGTTGAATTTCCTCCATCTGTACACAATCTGTCTGACTGTGGATTGGTGGAGTCCAAACTCTTTAGAGATGGTTTTGTAACCTTTTACAGCCCGAGGAGCATCAGCAACTCTTTTTCGGAGGTGCCCAGAAATCTTCCATGTTTGTGCCACGATACACTTCTACAAACATGTGTTGTGAAGAGCAGACTTTGATAGATCCCTGTTCTTTAAATAAAACAGGGTGCCCACTCACACCTGATTGTCATCCCATTGATTGAAAACACCTGACTCTAATTTCACCTTCAAATCAACTGCTAATTCTAGAGGTCCACATACTTTTGCCACTCACTAATATGTAATATTGGATAATGGTCCTCAAAAAATAAATGACCAGGTCAGAAAGGTAGAAATTCTTTAGTTACTGTAGTTCCAAAATGTTCGAAAATAAAAGGCCATGGATAATTTATTTGTGAAAATATCATGAATGTACAGTGTGTGTTTTGTGTGCAACAGCCTGAGCCCCAATCTCAACACTAAAGCTACTTGTATAGTATTTTATACTCTGGATGAAAAGGAGAAACAAAATACACAGACAAGAAAAACACTACGTTTTATACAATTTGTACTTTTTATATTCCAAAAAAACAGTATATCCGATTGAAAATTACTCTTGGGTGTGTGGATTAAGGATCCAGGGTTAATAATAGTGTGATAACACAGTAGAATTGTACAAAATACAGTTTTCTTTTAACCTTTTCGAATCCCTGTTAAACACTGTTAAACAGTCCCATTAAAAAACAACATGATTTTGGCTGTTATTAAAGCATCTTATAAGACATATAAAGTTCTACAAATTTAACATTTATAAAAAGAGCATTGAAATAATAATAAATCATGCTGTAAAACACTGATCTTATTATGGGAGAATTACAAATATAGGACCTGTAGTCGATGTTAACTTTACATTCAGTGTAACAAACTGCACTAGTACAGACTGCCTTAGAAACCCTGTAAAGATGCATGTGTCTGGCTCTTTATTTACAGTCGCCTAACGTTTGTGAACCCCTTGGAGTTACCTGAATCGTCACGATGAAGAAACCCTCTACCTAAACGAGCACGATACTTTTCACTTTTCTACTGACTAAACGTTCACGACCCAGCCTGGAAAAGTATTCATACCTCTGCTCCAAAAGTCAAGAGCTCTAGTTAAACCGGGCTTGGGATTTATTTTATTTAACATCGCTTTTGGCATCACAGGAACAAGGTTACATCTCTACTAGTCAGTCACATTAACACTGCGCCAATTTAGTCACCAATTACCCTAACACGTCTTTGGGATGTGAGAGGAAACTGGAGCACTCAGAGTAAACCCACACAGACACGGGGAGGACATGAAAACTCCACACAGACAGAGTCCGAGGTTAGGATTGAACCAGGGATCTCTGGAGCTGTGAGGCGACCGTGCTACCAGCATGCGGCACCGTGCCCCCTCCCACCAGTTAAATAGATTATAATGGAAGTGTGGGTTGTAGAGGTGCCCTGAGTTATAGGAAGACATAAAAAGTGTCCGTCTGACATTTTCAGCACGCTCTGTTTCTTTCCGGAAACCTGAACGCTCTCAATGGGCAATCAGACAAACTTCCTGAGCAAAACAATACTGTTGCAACTTTGTCTAGGAGGGGTGTACTGCAAAGATCGCACCAAAAGAGCAATGTATAACGCTGAAAAATGAGGTTTTACCAGTTTTACATACAGGTACATTTTCAGGTACCTATTCAGGCCTGGCTGTCAGTATTTCACCAATGTGTTCAATAAAGACATGAAAATTTGAACCCTGCTAGCTAAGGTTCAGGATGGCAGGGAATCCAGAGCCTTTCCTGGTATTCGCTGAGTGGAGGCAGAATGGGACTGTGGTGGCAAAATGGTTAAGACGGTTCAAGGTCCAACTGAGTATGTTTACATAACTGCAGAAAATCAGACTCTGTCAGAAATCAGATCCATGAGTTTACATGCAATTGAGTAATTCAATAATGGGAATACATGGCTTTCTACTTTGCAACCAGCCTATAACCTCACAGAACGATGTGATGTGTAATAATTAAATAAACATCCCGCATTTCAGCATCTCCAAAAAAGTGTTATGGAACGAATGCCATCCAGGGTTGCCAGATCCCACAAGAGAAACACACATCAGGTCTTCGCAAATAAGCCCTAAAGAAGTGAAATCTCTTACAATAAGCGGATCTGGCAACCGTGTTTGATTCCACTAGCCACTTCTGTGGCATGCACAGACTGAGAAATCAGATTAGGGATATATATGAGCAGAGATATCTGATTAGTGAGCTTTATTTAGCTCTCTTAATCCGATCTCTAGATTGGAGCATGTTGTTTACGTGTCCGCTTGAATAATCAGATAACTGCCGATTTTGACCTGATTTTTAAGTGCTTCTAAATGCACTCACTGTTGGGTCCTAGAGCCTGCCCCGCACCTTAGGCTTGGCAGGGGTCGCTGTTGCAGCGCCAGAGATAATCCTCCCATCTCCGTCCAGCCCCCCGTCCCTCAGACACCAGCCAATCATGACGCCCGACCCTGGTAGGTTAGTTATTTAGATCGCGGCACCTGAGCACCTTTGATATTAAAAATGAAAGCAAAGCATCCTTCACCACGACTTGTCCTGGTTAGGATCAGAGGGAGCCTCTTCGTGAAGTCCTAACCTGGAATTCACTGGGCACAGGCAGGGGTACACACTGGACAGGACACCAGCTCATCGAAGTGCACCCTAACCCTACCATCCGACCTTCCACGTCGCATATGCTGTGTGGGATTCGAACCCAGACACAGCACCGGACCTGCTTTGTGATCTTCGGTTAGGTAAAACGTGTTTGTTAGGACTTGAAGAGCAGATCGCACTGTACGAAGAATTAAAGAAAGAACTTCCAAAGCGTTCACAAACGGTGTTTCTTATTTCCGTTAGCTTGCACTCCAGTACGACGAAGACAGCAATAACTTTACATTCAAATCACCCTCTTTGGTTAATAGAATTTCATAATAGTCACCACATAGGATTGAGATAAAGCCTTAAAAAAGTACAGTGTCATCAGGTTCTCATCTCCAGTCATCTTGTTCGGTGCTCTCCTCCGCTCCACTGTCTTCTCCTCCATCCCTTTCTGCCGCCAGCTCCATCCTCTCTGCCGCCTCCTGCCTGGCCTTGGCTGCCAGGCGTGCCTCTTCCTCCCTCTGACGCTGTGCGGCCGCCTTCTTCTCCTGCTCGGCATGGCTCTTCATGTGTGCGCTGCGGCTCTTCACTTTGTAGAAAACCCTGGAAGGACACAACGTGAAGGTTTTAAACTACTACTACTAATTAGGGGTGCACTGATGAATCGATTAGTTGACTTCTCTTGTTCACTCTGTTTCTGGTTCACCCCACAGTCTGGATGGTGCAGAACCTCGGCACTTCCAAGTTCCGCCTTTCGTTCATCAACATTACATTATCAATTGACATTTAACAAATCGATTTTTGGCTTGTGAATCAAAGCTGAATCTTCCACGTCCACACTGCGATGCATCTAAGAATCGATTTTTAGTGAGAGCAAAGGGCACAGAAGAGCAATATCACAAGGGTGGATCGAAGGATTCAAAAAGTATACCCAAGTTACAAACCACTGGAGAAGATTGTACAGCCACGCCAAAACTGCTTCATGACTATGTCTATTGATAAAAAGAAGTTGTTGTATATAAAGACAAGTAAACAGAAATCCACCGTGATGAAACCAACCCCAGTATACAGTGGGGAAAAAGTATTTAGTCAGCCACTGATTGATTATCATCATAGCTACACTTCCACTATGAGAGACAAAACGAGGAAAAAATCCAAGAAATCACATTGTAGGATTGTTAAAGAATTTAGTTGTAAATTATGGTGGAAAATAAGTATTTGGTCAAAAACAAAAGTTTAACTCAATACTTTGTAACAAGTCAAGTCAAGTCAGATTTATTTATATAGCGCTTTTTACAATGGAGCATTGTCTCAAAGCAGCTTTACAAGTTTAGATTATCTCCTAATATCTCCGTGCCAAACCTAGCAAGCCTAGGGCGACAGTGGCAAGGAAATACTCCCTGAGTGTAACATAATCTTTGTTGGCAATGACAGAGGTTAAAAATTTCCTGTAACCTGTCTCCATATTCACAATGTAATGAAATTTGACCCACTAGGACCTGGGGGAGGCGCTGCTGCCCCATAACCTCCCTGAAACAAGGCTGGAACGTTTGGTTGCACTGCTTCACTGATGAACGCAAAAAAAACCAAAATAAAATAATAATAAATAAACCCTCAAATACAGCAACTACATCGAAGATCTCCTTATATAATTGTTACAATATTAATAATTATTCAACCTGTTTCTATTTTTATTTCTAAAAATGAAAGATAAACTAAAGACGCTTTAGTCTGCTAACAAAATTAGGTTTATAAAGCTATTTGGCTTCCAGTTCTGGTTTATTCCTTTTTCTTGGGGTTTTGCCAATATCAGTTTTGTCCTCTGGCTGGGCATGTAGTGGACTTTGATTTGTTAATATTTCCTTGTGTGGAAATAAATACATTTAGAAACTCCATGTTCTGCTGTCAAATGTCATGTTGTCCTCAAATTCAGTTATCCAGGTTATTAAACATGAATGCAGCTACAGACCACATGCTCATTTGACTGTACCGAATGTATCAATATTCTAGAATTTGAGTAGTATATTTAGGACTTGCAACAGAAAATGACATTGCTTGTATCTTTGCTTGATCTGTACCTCTTGATATTGGAGGGATAGTAGTTAAATCATATAAGATCAGTCCCTAATACAAACTCTGAATGTCTCTTTGAAGAGTTTTGCTGCTATGAGGCAATTTCTCCAAATAGTTGCAAAACATAGTTGGGAAAAACATCCTGGAGGGCTAAATTATCCTGGAGGGCTTACCTCTGGCCCCCCCATTCAAAGCTTAGCTCCATATTCATAAATCTCGAGTGACGCCCCTGTGGACCATCACTTCTAGTCCACCAAAAGGCATCATCTTTCGGTAACAAAGCCTTTGGAGATCTGTTATAATTACACGCTCTCGCTTACCTACTGCACTTCTTGCAGGGGAAAATACCCTCTGGTTCTCCTTGAATCTTGGCGGCCCCTGACGGTGTACTTCTCCTCGGTGCACTCTCAGTATGCGGTTTAGGAGCTATGAAAGGAGGAGTCCGCGTTTCCCGCCTCAGAGCGGCGGCGTCTTCCAAAGAGCTGATCCTTGGGTTGCTTAGCACCAGCGATTTTCTCTCCTGCATGAGAAGAGCGACACTTCAAATCCACTCAGCTACTCAAACACATCCACTTCAGCACCCAGCAGGACTGCTGACCTTTAATTCTACTTACGCCGCAACTATATTAGTGCCAGTAAAGCTGTCAGGAAGGCGTGAAACGTGATTAGGATTGATCGACCCTTCAATTCGAACCTAACAGGATCACAAATACAGTGTTTCGTGGGGGGATGATGTGTGATGTACTGGAATGCTCTTTTACCGACAGATGGGAATCTGAAAATGTTCATACAGGTATTCCCTGTGTTTTCACTGCTTGGCTTTATGATGTTTACAATGGAACCCGATGGAGACCCATATACACATTCAAGCAGAAACCTACTCTGAATGTGGATTTGATTGAGCGCGGGAAATGTAGTGAGGACAAGCCACAGTGCCTCTAGAAGGTCTCCTATGCTATTATTTATACAACTGTAACAGGAAGACCTGATGTATGACGGGGATATGGTTCTGACAAAATCATCTGAAGTTGAATTTATCCGAAATGTTTTAACTACAGTGGGTGTGAAAAAGTGTTTGGGCCCCCTTCCGATTTCTATTTTTTTTTTTGCGATGTTGTTACACTTAATATATTAGCATCAAGACAACCCAGTAAACACAAATGCAGTTTTTTTAAATGAAGGTGTTTATTATTTAGAGAGAAAAACTGCAACCAACGCGTGGGATATAACTGCAGGTGATTCCTTTTACAAGCCTTGTGGAGGATTGTTGCCACTCATCTTGCAGAACTGGTGTAATTCAGCACATTGGAAGGTTTCCAGCATGAACGGCCTTTTGAAATTCATGCAAGCCACGGCATCTCATAGGATTCAGTCAGGAACTTTGACTAGGTCCTCCAAAGTCCTTCAATTTTGTTTCTTCAGCCATTCAGAGGTGGATATGCTGGTCGTTGTTTTGAGAATCGTTGCCCCTGCTGCAGACCCAAGTTCGTTTCAGAGCTTGAGGTCACGAACAGATGACCTGACTTCTCTTTCAGGATTTTTTTGGTTGACAGCCACTTCAAGTTTCCATTTTATCACATGCAAGTCTTTCCGGTCCTGAAGCAACAACAGCCCCAAACATCACACTACCACCACCAATGGGGGTAACTGTTGCTATCAAATTTTTTCTTTTTCTGAATGCCCTGTGGTTACTTTTACCCAGATGTAATGGGTACACACCTTCCCAAGAGTTTCACAACTTTGTCTCGTCATCCACAGAAGTTTGGGGATCAGCAAGATTTGGTCTGGGAAAAACTGCGATGAGCTTTAAATGTTCGTTTGTCAACCAGTGGTTTTCGGGTCTTGGAACTTGAACATTTTTGCCCAGCCTCCTTTTCCTTATAGTGGAGGCAATGAACCTGTACCCGACCTTAACTGAGGCAGGGAGACCTGCAGTTCTTTGGATGTTGTTGTGGGGTCTTCTGTGACCTCTTGGATGAGTCGTCGCTGAGCTCTTGGGGTAATTTTGGTCGGCCGGCCACTCCTGGGAAGGTTCACCACTGTTCCATGTCTTCGTCATTTGTGGATAATGGCTCTCACTGTGGTTCACTGGAGTCCCAAAGCTTTAGAAATGGCTTTATAACCATTTCCAGATTGATAGATCTCAATTACCTTTCTTAATTGTTCCTGAATTTTTGGATCTCAGCATGATGAGTAGCTTTTAAAGATCTTTTGGTGTACTTCACTTTGTCAGGCAGGTCCTATTTAAGGGATGTCCTGATTGAGAACAGGTGTGGCAATAATCAGGCCTGGGTGTGGCTAGAGACAGTGAACTCAGGTGTGATAAACCATAGTTATGTTTTAACAAGGGGGGCAATCACTTTTTCACACAAGGCCATGTAGGTTTGGATTTTTTTCTCCCTTAATAATAAACACCTTTATTTAAAAACTGCATTTTGTGTTTACTTGTGTTGTCTTTGACTAATATTTAAATTGGTCGGATGATCCGAAACACGGAAGTGTGACAAACATGGAAAATAATATTAAATCAGGAAGGGGGCAAACACTGTTTCACACCACGGTTTCTGCTGAATGTATATTTATGTTTATTATCGGATTCCCACTATGAAGTCTAAATATCGTCAAGTCAGGCCAGTAAAACGAGGACTTCCTGTATTTTAAACTCGATTTGCGAT
Source organism: Ancistrus triradiatus (assembly GCA_025084515.1). Lineage (NCBI taxonomy): Eukaryota > Metazoa > Chordata > Actinopteri > Siluriformes > Loricariidae > Ancistrus > Ancistrus triradiatus. Next base: position 21,479 of record JAJAGP010002830.1, read on the forward strand.
AAATTCAACTTACGATGGATTTGTCGGAATGTATCCCCATCGGAATTAGGGATGAGCCTGTATTTTAAACAGGTTCTTTGCCAGTATGACATTATACTTACATTCTCAGTGACCTGAAGTGTCTTCGTCACATTTTTGAGGTAATCAGCCCCAACGTCATGTTGCTCCCTCTGTTTTCTCTCTTCTGCTGCTTCAGGCTGCTCTGGTTTGATCTGTGGGACCTTCAGTGATGTATGAAAGAGAAAGTGACTGAGAGATCTGTTTCAGCTTATTACCATAGAACTAGGAGTCTTCCAACACTTAACACACTTCCACATGTACAAGGGTAAATGACACATTGTTTGCATCCAAGTGCATAAATTATCCTCAAAACAGCTTGTTCATGACCTGAATCTTATTCACCAATACCTTCTTTATGTAAATAGCCCAATTATCATGCAAAGATCTAATCAGCTAATCACGAGGCACCTGCGCAATGCATAAATCATGCAGGCTCAGGCCAGCAGCTTCAGGTACACATCAACCATCAGAATGAGGGAAAACGTGATCATGGTGGTTTTGGTTGCCATATTTATTGGTGTTTGAGTATTTCAGTACTCCTATAACTGCTGACCTGCTAGGATTTTCAGACACAACAATCCCTAGAGCTTACTCAGAATTAGTAAACATGTCTGTATTACAAAACGTCTATATTAAGGAGGAACCCATCTCCCGGTGCGTCGCGTAATCATGTACGTCATCACGTAGTTTTGTTTTGTTGCACTCCACGAAGGCCTTAGTAGAAGGTGGACGCTCAAAAGCGTTCAAAAGTTTGGTTCCATTTTGAGAGACAACAAAAAGGCTAAATGTGTGGAATACGTGCAGAAGGCTGGTACAAGGTTGTTGCACCTCCAACATGCCAAACCGTCTAAAGCCTCCACCACTCCACAGATGGATTGTTTATAAATGAAGGATATTCAAGACCACTGTTACTCTCCCTGGAGTGATCGACCAACAAGGATCACTCCAAGAGCAAGGCGTGTAATAGACTGGTCACGATGGAGCCCAGAGTAACTTCTAAGCAACTAAAGGCCGCTCTCACACGGAGTCCACCACCAGAACACTGAACAGTGGAGCAGGTCAGGGTTGCAAAAATTGCTACTGCTCTCCAAAAGGAACATTGATGCCCATCTGCTAAAGATCACGTGGATAATCCAGAAGGCTACTGGAAAAAATGTTTTGTGGACAGATTGGACCCAGGCAGAGTTTTTGGATTAAATGAGAAGCATTATGTCTGGAGAAAGGAAAACACTGACATCCAGCATAAGAACACTAGCCCATATGCGAAACATGGTGGTGGTAGTATCTTGGTTTGGGCCTGTTTTGCTGCATCTCAAAAGTATGTGGGTCATGCAGCAAGACAACGACCCGAAGCACACAAACATTAGTTAAAAACAATTTAAAACTCAAAGTACTGAACTTAAATCAACAGAAATGTTGTGGAAGGACCCGAAGTGAAAAGGAAACCCAGCAGCATCCCAGAGTTGAAGCTCTTCTGTAAAGAGGAATGGGCTAAAACTCTTCCAAGCTGATGTTCAGGTATCTTGTGACCAATTATAATACAGTATCTCTGTCCAATTGGTTTAATTTGGTTCTCCTGATGATGTTTAAGTCACATTTAAGCAGAACCCTAGAACAACTACCCAACTTACCTCAGGGGCCCTGTCGTCTTGGTCCTGCGGGCCGTATGTGAGGGTCCCGCTGCGTCCGACCTTCACCTGTTTCTTATAGGTGTAGTAGAACTCCACACACTGTGCCAGTGTTTTACTCTGTACCTGTATAATCATATATACAAACGGCTTTACACAAAACCCGCACCGAATACCCCAGGCCTAACCAATTTCAGAAAATATAAACAGTGTGTTTACTGTACCAGAGAACTGATTTTACTGACCACTTTCTGTACCAAGAAGAAGTCTTTTCTGTAAGCAGAGATGCCCTTGTTAAAGTAGTGCTTTTCATCCACGGTCCAGCAGTCCGAGCCTGATAGAATATCAAACATCAACATCTTTCACAGCCAGCCTTAACAACATTCAGTGTCAAACTGAAACTGAACCTGAACTGAATAACCTGGCTTTAAACACACTAACCTTCATCATACCCACACACAGTGAGGGTCAAAAGTCTGAGACCACTAGTAAAAATTAGATTTTTTTAATTGAATACAATGCTTGTCATTGCAAATATGACCCAAAACAAACATCCAAGTGTTCCAAAATCTAAGACCAACTAAAATCAAATGCTGACTGTCACAGACTTTTCCTCCACAGTCACCTGAAATAAACCCCATCAAGCATTTATGGGGGCACTCAAAGACAGAGACAGCCAGGCATTCAGTGACACCACAAGATGCTCTTTGTCCTGTGATCTGATAAGGAAGACTGCCAAGGAATATTATCTTGTTTTGGTCACACCAAGGGGATTTCAGTACGAGTCTCATATTTGCAGTGATTTGTTTAATAGCCCATGTTAGGATACTCAGAAGTCACACAATAACCTAGTAATGTGATATCACTGAAGGGGTTTTAATTCTTGCAGATCTCCAAGACTCGTAAAGCTAAAGCAACATGCAGTTTGTGCCTCGTGAAGCAGAGACTATTCTCTGTACTAGCAACCAGATACTGGGACTGTGGTAGCCTAGCGGTTAAGGTACTGGACTATGGACCAAAAGGTCCAGATTTCAAATCCCACCTCTGCCAAGCTGCCACTGTTGGATCCTTGAGCAAGACCCTTAACCCACAATTGCTTGGATTGTAAGGTTGTACCAATTGTAAGTCGCTCTGGATAAGGGCGTCTGCTAAATGCTGTAAATGTAAATGTAAATGGAACGAACTTCCACTGGATTTCCTTGCTCTCTTCAAACATCACTGAAGACCTTTCACTCAGCACATGTGCAAGCACTAAGCCTGCACTTACAAATTGAAATAATATTTAAAACAGGATTATAAAATGTAAAATAGGATAATTACTATGTTTGTTATTTTTTACCCACATCTACTAACATGCTGCACGGTCTTCTTTGGTTATGTGTGTAAGCACAAGATTCTATTACGAAGAACTTTAAAATTACTTCTGCAAGTCACTCTGAATGAGGGCATCCGCTAAAAGCTGTACACGTACAGGAAGGTCTAAGTGAAGTACGTTATAAACCACATCTTGATAAAAACATGCAAATGCTTCCTACCAGCATAGTGGTAGTTTGAAAGGTGATGGTCCTTGGAGAAGACTGGTTTCTTCATCAACAACATGTCCAGTGTTTTCTGCAGGAAAACACAGGTTACAGGTTTATCTGGCTTTTGTCAGTTCTTTGACCAACACATGCATTGTCAGACTGTGCATGAAATATGCCCTTTTATTTAAAGATATCCTAATTTCATTCATTTGCCATTTAGATGCCAGAACTGGCATCCGTATTCCTCTTATGGTGATCAATTATGTGTTCGCTATTAGCAAAATAGTCTAGTCTCACAAGACTAAAAATAGCCACATCTGCTCGTTCTGTAATGGTGCAGATTCGACAAAAGGTCTCTAAAGGAATGCCACGACAGAATGAAGGCACTCTGCACCAATACACACACATCATGCCAACAGCATGCCAAAGTACGGTGGAGGGAGCAACGTTGTATTTGCATGCTGGTGCTGTTTTTGGAAAGCAGTGGCTTTCTCCTTGCAGCAGTGCCACATACACCATTGTTATTCAATTTTCTCTTGATGCTGGACTCTTGAACATTAACATTAGAGAGCAGGGGTGTAACAATACGATTTTCACGACTTGATTTTCTCACGATTACTGATTTTACATGCGACAAAAGAATCGTTTTCGTCTGAAATGTAAACAATGCAAAAAATGCACGTTTTTTTGTATATATAAAGTATTAAACAAAAACTTTAGTCCCCTGCAATTGAAAGTAACTACTAGAAAGAGAGGTTTATGATTGTAAACAAAATGCTCTAAATAACTAAGAAAAAAAAGAAGTAAAAATTCAAAAGTGTACTTTACTTATATAAACCTGTAAACAAAAATAATCTTTATTCCCCTGTAAATTAAAATAAGCTAGTAGCCGTGGCACCGAGAACGGGATATGCGTCTGTGAGCATGTCGCCCTCTAGTGTTCAAAAACTGCAACTGTATTAGATGGCCTGGAAAACAAGAATGGATCATCCAACTAGATGATGCACACTGTGCCATTTTTGCATCAAATGGACTATGGTGGCTTAGCAGTGAAGGATTCAGGGTTCAAATCCCACCTTTGCCAAGCTGCCACGGTTGGGTCCTTGAGCAAGACCCTTAACCCATAATTTCTTGGTAATGTATCAGTTGCAAGTCACTCTGGGTGAGGACATCTGCTAAATGCCCGTAATGTAAATGTATTAGAGAGAGGCTTTTAGTTGCTTAGAAGTGGCTTCCTCTGTGACTTTGTGGACTATTGCACTTTGTTCTTCCAGTGATCTGTGTTGGTCAATCACTCCTAGGCTGTTTTAACTGGTCTTGGATTTCCTCCATTTCTACACAACCGGTCTGACTGTGGACTGGTGGAGTCCAAACTCCTTAGAGATGTTTTTGTTGTTTTCCAGCCTGATAAACATCAACAGCTCCTTGATGAGGTACTCCATGCCATGGTACAGTTCCACAGTCGTGTTGTGAAGATCTGACTTTGATAGAACCCTGTTCTTTAAATACAACAGAATGCCCACTCACACCTGACTGTCATCCCATTGACTGGAAACACCTGACTCTGATTTCACCTTCAAATCATCTGCTAATCCTCGAGGTTCACATACTTTTACTCAGAGATATGTAATATTATATTATTTCCCTCAAGAAATAAGTGATTTAGCATAATATTTTGTCTCGTTTGTTTAACTGGGTTCTCTTTATCCAAGTTTAGGACTTGTGTGAAAATCTCATGGTGTTTGAGGTCATATTTACACAAAAATATACAAACTTCTACGATGTATGTACTTTTCGTGTCCAAAAACTGCGTTTGTGCTGTGCTGGAGTGTACCAAGTGCGATGTGAAGCACAGCGGTTCACAAGTTTGGGCTTGCAGCCTGCGGTGCACGGAACTGCATCTTCCACTTACAACTGTACTTTAGCTTCTTTCACACTCAAATCCCTCATGAATACCAGGTTACCATTACCAGTCACTTTGTGGCATTGTGTCATTCACACAACGTTCCTTCACACTTATTTTTTTTTACCCGGTTGCAACCATAGGCTAATCCACCCTGAACTACGCCGCTTATTTATTTACGAGTTCTCTAAGCGATTCATAAATTTCCAAATGGAATTGTAGCCCAGCATGGACGTTTTCAGATCAAGTTTTCTCTTCACTCTGCTTATATCTCAAGTCCTCCCAGCAATATATCAACGTTTGTTCACACACGTCCCTGGTAATGAGGTCCTGACCTGGCAAACACCAGTACCCAGGGTGTGTGTTGCCCTACAAGTTCCCATGGAGGAGCATGATTAATAAATAATGATCGCTGACTCACAGAGCAGTCATTTAATAACAGACGCCAGTACAATAGACAAATAAGAAATACATATAAGTGATATAACAGTAAGTCCGTTCAGCTTACCAGGACATCCCCTCCGTTCTCATGGAGGCAGTGGTGCATAAGCTCCACATTGGTTCCTCCTCCATACAGCACACTGGAGCAGGCCAGGTTCATCAGATCGTCAACTACAGGGTTAGAAATCAGAGTTCATAAGCTGGTGGAACAGGATGCATCAGAGTGAAGCAAGCTGCCTGGCCAAAAAAAAGTCACTACCTGGATTTAAATAAGCTTAAATAATAAAAAAAGAGCCTCCCATCGGATAATGACTGCATGGGTGATTATGTTTCAGCTGGCAACAAGTTTTTGAACCCTAACTGATGCAGTGAGCAGCTTCTCATGTGTTAAAGAACCATGTCCAAAGACACAACCTGTGGTCGTGGAAACGATGTTCATCTGTCTCAGAGGGTCAGATTGTGAAAGAGTGGTTCAGGGAGCCATCATTATCACACATGGATTGGTCACCACAGAGTCCAGAGCTGAACCCCATTGAGAATCTTTGGGATGTGCTGGAGGAGACTTTGCGCAGTGGAACAAATCTCCCAGCATCCATACAAGATCTTGGGGAAAAATGAATGCAAGTCTGGACAGAAATAAATGTCGTGACTTTGCAGACGCTTGTGGAAACAATGCAGAGAATGAATAAAGAAAGAAAGGAAAAAAGAGAGCGAAAGGAAGAGCGAAAGAAAGAAAGAGGAAGAAAACAGGGAAAAAAGAAAGACAGAAAGAAAGAAAGAAAGAAAGAAAGAAAGAAAGAAAGAAAAAGGAACAAATGAAAGAAGGGAAAGAAAGAAAAAGAAAGGAAAAAGGGACAAATGAAAGAAAGAAAGGAAAAAAGAAAGAGCGTAAGGAAGAGCGAAAGAAAGAAAGAGGAAGAAAACGGAAAAATAAAAGACAAAGAAAAAATAAAAAAGAAAGAAAAAGAAAGAAGAAAGAAAAAAGGAACAAATGAAAGAAGGGAAAGAAAGAAAAAGAAAGGAAAAAGGGACAAATGAAAGAAAGAAAGGAAAAAAAGAAAGAGCGTAAGGAAGAGCGAAAGAAAGAAAGAGGAAGAAAACAGGAAAAAATGAAAGACAGAAAGAAAAGAAGAAAGAAAAAGAAAGAAACAAACAGCAGTGCAAGATGCTGGGGACCCAGGTTGAGACTCAGTGGTGCCTCCCAGTACCAACACTATTGCACTAGTACCCGTGCCCTGTGCCCTGTGCAGAAGTCGCCTGGAGCAACCTTTACAAAGCACAAAAAATTCAGACGAATGGCCCGGCAACAGGGTGTGGCACCAGGCTGGTCTACCAACGCCAACATGTGGCCACAATGCCAAGTGCCTACAGCCTGCCCGTGCCCGTGGGAGCCGGACCATGGAGCAACGGAAGAAGGTCGTCTGGTCCGACGGGTCCTGTTTCTTTTCGGCCCGTGGCCGGTCGGGTTTCTGAGCGCTGCTGTGCTGGGGGTGTGATCATACCAGGATGCACTGGGGGAAGAAGCCCAGCCAGTGGAAGCAGTGTGATGCTCTGAGTAACGTTCTGCTGGGAAACCCTGAGTCCTGGCATTCACGTGGACCTCCATTTGACACACACCGCCTACATAAACATCGTTGCCAAGTGGTCGTAATGTTTGGGCTCGTCGGATCATCTAACATTAGTATTGTGTATAGTGATGTAATGTTTGCTGCCACACTAAATAATAAAAACACAACCAACGGGCTCCATGGTGAGTCACCTGTGTCCTCCTGAAGCAGAGAAGAATCGGTTGTGGACAGCGGAAACCACACGGGCGTGGCTTTGTGCTCGTCGTGCTGAACCAGTGCCTGATCCCGGAGCTCTGGAATCTCTGCCTGATACCGTGAGCCGATGTTTATACGCCTGGAAGACATGTCAGGATGGGGGTTTTGTAGTTTATCGAGTGCAGCAACAGCCATTCGTTGTAGATTACATGCGGCTTTGCAGTGAGATGATGGAAACATTACTAGAACAATTTCTAGTGATGAATAACATAAATAGTACTCACGGCTCTAAGCTAACAGGAGTGGCTTCTCCAATCAGAGGGGGCATCGGTGGAGTAATTTCGGAGCTGCCTGGAAAATTGTTACCAAAAAAAAAAACAGTTTCAAAAAAGGCCCAATGACTAATAGACAGTATAAACGGCACAGGTTATAAGTGGATTATCAGAGGGTTATAGATCCTCTTCAAGCCCTGGTTGTCCTCACACTGACTTTGACATCATTTCTAAGATATTTTTTAATATAGTCTAAAGCACTCGCTGTTTCCTGCCACCCACACTCCTCTGGCTGCTACCAACTCCAAGACCAGTTCCTTCTGAGCATCCATCCTCTGCCAATACAACAACTTTCCCATCATGTTCTAAACTTATTCTTGGCCCTCAAGCCAATCTGTGGCATCAGTCCCCTCCATCCCCTCCGTCCCCTCCGTCCCCTCCGTCCAGCTCTGAATAACACATCTGTGTTACGCTGCAGGTCTAACAAGACCAAACAGCAAGTCATCCCTCAAGTCTCTACGGACTTTCAGATGTGATCGGGTGGAAGAAAGCAAGGAAGGAAGGAAAGAAAGACAGAAAGACAGAAAGAAAGAAAGAAAGAAAAGAAAAAAAGAGAAAAAAGAAAAAGAAAGCAAGAAAGAAAAACTGAAAGAAAGAAACAAAGTAAGCTTGAAAGAAAGAAGATTTGAGAGAAACATTAAAAGTAAGAACAGAAAAAAAAAGAAAAAGAAAAAGTTTTAAAGAAATAATGTAAGAAAGAATGAAAGAAACAAAGAGAGAGGAAGAAAAACCAATAAAGAAAGAAAGAAAGAAAGAAAGAAAGAAAGAAAGAGGATGTTTGAAAAATAAGAAAGAAAAAAAAAAGCAAGAAAGAAAAACTGAAAGAAACAAAATCTAAATGCAAATGAAAAAAGACAGAAAGAAAGAAACAGAAAGAAAGAACGTTTGAAAGAAAGAATGAAAGAAAGAATGAAAGAAACAAAGAGAGAGGAAGAAAGAAAAAGAAGAAAAAAGAAAAAGAAAGAAAAAATAAATAAAGAAAGAAACAGAAAGAATGTTTGAAAAATAAGAAAGAAAAACTGAAAGAAAGAAACAATATCTAAATGTAAATGAGAAAAGAAAAAAAGAAAGTAAGCTTGAAAGAAAGACCATTTGAAAGAAAGATTAAAAGTAAAAACATCTGAAAAAAGTTTTAAAAGAAAAAATGTAAGCAAGAAAGAAACAAAAAGAAAGAAAACAAAAAAAGAAAGAATGTTTGAATGAAAGAATGGACGAAAGAATGAAAAAAACAGGAAGGAAGAAAGAAAAAGAAGAAAAAAGAAAAAGAAAGAAAAAAACAATAAATAAAGAAAGAAACAAATAAAGACAGAAAGAAAGAAAAACTGAAAGAAACAAACAAAATCTAAATGTAAATGAAAAAAGAAAAAAAAGAAAGAAAGTAAGTAAGCTTGAAAGAAATACCATTTGAAAGAAAGATTAAAAGTAAAAACATCTGAAAAAAGTTTTAAAAGAAAGAATGTAAGCAAGAAAGAAAGAATCAAAGGGAAAGAAAGAAAGAAAAAAACGCTAAAGAAAGAAAAACAACAAAGAAAAAAACAAAGAAAGAATGGAAGAAAGAAACAGAAAGAAAGAATAAAAGAAGAAAAAAAGAAACAGAAAGAAGAAATGTTTGAAAAAGAAAAAAGAAAGAAAGAAAGAAAGATTTAAAAACAAAACAAAGAAATTTTTTTTGAAAATTAAGAAAGAAACAAACAAACAAAAAGAAAAAATGTTTGAAAACTAAGAAAGCAAGAAAGAAAGAAAGCAAGAAAGAAACAGGGATCTCCAGGCATAGGCACTGGCCCCTCAAAAACCCGACCAGCTGTAGCTGTTTGTGCGTTTGCAGTTTGATGACCACGTGTTATGTGGACTCCTTTGTAAGAAGTCACCATCATACACTGAGACTGGGATTTACTGAATAAGTGAGGGCTAAGCGGGTTACTCACTTGAGCGCAGGAGGCTCCTGGAGGCGGTCTTGGGTGTAGGCGGAAGCGGGAGGCCCTGATTCCCCGCTGCTATGGAGGACAGGAAGGTGGAGAAATAGAGACCCGAGCCTTCACGTACGGGCGAGAGGATGGGTGGAGGAGTGTAGGGAGGAAAAGCCAGAGGATTGTCCAGCACACGTACAGGTGAGCGCAGGTGACTCTGGTACGGCGAGATGGTGGAGTACATGGAGGGGGCGATGAAAGTGCAGGTTCTGGGCGGAGGGATGACCAGAGGCTCAGGCCGGGGGCGACGTCTTATCTTGTCTGGGGACTGGCCGTCCTCTTTTTCCTCGTCCTAGATGTGGAGACAGATGTGGACAGAGATATAGAAGTCTAGAATAATGATCTACAGCACTGTGCAAAAGTCTTAAGCCACCATTAGACTTTCTTGTTTTAGCTGGTGGTATAAAATGAACCTTATAACAACAACTGTCCATAATTGGACCCAAAAATTTCCAACTTGGATTCGTCACTTCTCAGTCCTCTTTTCCACTGATCTTCATCCAGTCTTTGTGAGCTTTAGCTGACCTTAGCCTTCTTACCCTGTTCTCCTTCTGAAAAATGTTATACCATTGCTGAAACACTGGCATATCTACTGTAATGGTGACCTACCCCTTTTTGCACAGTACTGTATGCATCATGAGATCAGTCTAAATTCATTACCCACACATACCATATGTTCATCCTTACCTGACCGAAAGCGTCCGAGGCTCTCAGCGACCGGCGACGTGTTACAATGACAGAAGGTTTGCGCTCAGGCAGCTGCTGCGTGCTCACAGGAGGAGGCCTCCAGCTGCTCGACTGGTCAGTTTGGGCCTGACCCCTCCGAACAGGCACGGATACGGGTATCACCAGCGGTGGCATACCAGCCTGTCTGGAAGGTGTGCCTTCATCATGCTGTAATGAAATACAGAAATACAGGTAAGTGCTGTTTAAGGACCATCTGATCGATGTCTGTTCACTTTCAAGTCTGAATTCTTAACAATTACAATACTTTATAATAGGAAAAATCTGTCTAACTCCAGACGTTGCGACTATAAACAGTCAACGAGCCAAGGCGGGAGTTTAAGTTAGTTGTTTGTTTATTTAAGGTCGCTATCAGCATCAGAGGCCAAGAAAAGCGTTATATTTGGAGAAAGGCAAACACTGCATTCCAGCATAAGAACCTTATCCCATCTGTGAAACATGGTGGTGGTAGTATCATGGTTTGGGCTGTTTTGCTGCATCTGGGCAGGACGGCTTGCCATCATTGATGGAACAATGAATTCTGAATGAATTCCATAAAGCTCTTCAGCAGATGGAAGCATGAAGTGCTCCAAAATCTCCTGATAGCTAGATGCATTGACCCTGCCCTTGATAAAACACAGTGGACCAACACCAGCAGCTGACATGGCACCCCAGACCATCACTGACTGTGGGTACTTGACAGGGACTTCAGACATTTTTGCTTTCCTTCTCCCACAGTTCAAGTCCCCCCCTTCCTCCAGACTCTGGCAACCTTTATTTCCGAATGCCATGCAAAATTTGCTTTCACACACATCACCGAAAAAACTACTTTGGACCACTTGAGCACCAGTCCCAGTGCTGCTTTCTCTGTAGCCATGGTCAGGCTCTTCTGTTCTTCTTCTGCCGCTGTTTCCTGGGGGTTCAAAATTGGCTTGACCCCTGGGGAATGCGGCACCTGGTAAACCAGCCCTTTCCCTGCAACACGCCTGTGGCACGGTGGTTCTGGAATCTGCCCTTCTCCACAATCCCTCCTCAGGTCCGTCCCTCTTTCTCGTTTGTTCAAAAGCGTTTTCTGCCATCACTTTTTCCTTCCCACAGACTCCCACTGAGGTGCCCCTTGATAACAGCAGCACTCTGGGGAAACAGCCTATTCGTTCAGAGAATTTCTTTTCTGTGTTCTTAACCCTCTTGCTGAGGGTGTCAATGATGGCCTTCTGGAGCATTCAGGTCGGGACAGTCTTAAACCACCCATGAATTGCGGTTTTTGAGTAATGAACCCAGGCTGGGTAGTTTTTTAAAAGCCTCAGGAATGTTTTTGCAGGTGGTTTATAGTTCATTCCTATTGATTCAGATGATTAGGTTAATAACTCGTTTAGAGAACCTTTTCATGACTGATGCTTAATTGTTTTTGGTTTTCTTGAGCTTGTTACTCCACATTCATCATATTAAAACAATAAAAGACTTGAAATATTTCAGTTGGTGTGCCATGAATCTAAAATATATGAAAGTTTAATTTTTATCATTACATTACGGAAAAGAATTAACTTTATCACAATATGCTAATTTTTTGAGAAGGACCAGTATATCCGTATGCAGGGCTGGGCAGTAGAGAAGAAAGGGAAAAAAACAAAAAAACAAAAACAAAAAAAAAAAACTTAACACAATATTTTTTTCATATCAGTCGATAACTATCTGTCATGATATAAATTAAAACTATTTCTGACAAACGTAAAGGTTCCTTTTTACTCCTGAATGAGATTTAAAGATATCATAAGGTTAATTTTGGTTTAAATACAGAAGTTGAACACCACAGATGTACTGTAGAACATTATACAATTGTATTTCAAGTTAATAAAATAGGTATATTTTATATACTTGAATCTTACTTCTGACTAGGGCAGGGTGGTATGGCCAAAAATTTGTATCACTGGATTTTTAAGGATTCTACCACGGTATTTTTGTTGTGGGGATAATGGGCTTTTCTATAAGTGTGTAGCTTAGTCTACCGTCAGGAGTGTGTGTGTATATATATATATATATATATATATAAAATTAGAGTTTCACCCAATTAAAAAAGACTGCTGGGGCTGCTGGCTTGTGCCTGACTTTGTGCTTTGACTTTGTTTCGCCAAACTCTGCATATTCAGCGGGGTGACGCTGTTTTAAACGTCTTATTAAATCCGTTATTCTGATCGCTTTCGGAAATGATCCTTCCCGTCTTATTTTCGCCATGTATGCAATCCAAACAGCACGCTGCAAAAGTTTCCGTACCGGAGACATGGTTGTGTTCAAAATGGATAACAAAGCCCTTAGTAGTGTCCCTAGTCTATCAATCACTAATGCGGTATTTAGGAAGCCCATCTAGTTGACTAGAAAAGTACACAGCCGAAACCTATAACGCTTCCTCCTCACCATGTCAGCCAACAAACCATCGAGTGCCTGAAACTTTGAGTTATGAACTGAATTATGAATTAAAGTTAGTAAAAGCACTGTACAGTTCATGTGGTTGCCCGGCACAGAATCGGCTATATGAGACCGCCTGAAGCTGATCACGCTATATATATATATATATATGGAAATAATGAAGGCTTTAATTACTATAAGGTTTACTTCGCCCCACAAAATTACACAAATCAGAATGCATGAAACAGTTGCCGAATGTAAACAGATGTTATTATGCAATCTGTCTTAAAGACGTGGAGAAGAGGACGTCGAGAGGTGTGCCTATTTTTGGCACCGAATTCTGAGAGTTAATCATGACACTGCATCAGTCTCCAGAGTTACTGCATTCATAATGGGGTTCTTCTATCGCATCTCCGATCTCGTTTTATAATCCAGTTCTGTTCTTTAATCTTCAAAAGTATGATATCATTTGCTGCCTATTTGTTAGAGCTGTGTTTCTGCTATGCATTGGGATATGGAGGGATATGAAAAATGCATATACCGCCCAGCCCTACTTCTGACCAGTCAAAAGCCTCAGGTGTTACAAGAAAACACGAACAAAAAGGACAGCTAAATTCTTTGGTGAATTCCAAATAAGTTGGACGATATGGTAAAAATTTCATATCACAATGCTTAGAAACGTGATCATTATTCAAAATGGGCTGCACTTCATTTATTTAAATAGGACTAATTACACTCATGCAGTTGGTCAGTGTCACAGTAACAAAATTTTATCAAGATATGTTAAATTATTGTCATATTACCCATCCCTCTTCGTATGTAATTCCAAATTACCCGGAGGTTTCCCATTGTCTGATTATTAATTGCATGTACAGTGGGGCAAAAATGTATTTGGTCAGCCACTGATATTGTGCAAGTTCTCCTACCTAGAAAGATGAGAGAGGTCTGTAATTTTCATCATAGCTACACTTCAACTATGAACTTGCACAATCAGTAGCTGACTAAATACTTTTTTTGCCCCACTGTACTGGTCCTTCTCAAAAAATTAGCATATTGTGATAAAGTTAATTCTTTTCCGTAATGTAATGATAAAAATTAAACTTTCATATATTTTAGATTCATTGCACACCAACTGAAATATTTCAAGTCTTTTATTGTTTTAATACTGATGATTTTGGCATACAGCTCATGAAAAATCTCACAAAATTAGCATATCATGAAAAGGTTCTCTAAACGAGCTATTAACCTAATCATCTGAATCAACGAATTAACTCTAAACACCTGCAAAACATTCCTGAGGCTTTT